>VZRL01001285.1:293869-308372 GCA_013397895.1 Origma solitaria | reverse complement strand
GGAAAGGGCGGCGGGAACAGCGCGCGCTCGGGAACCGCAGGCAGCGGCGGCACCGCTGGAATCGCGGCACACAGCCACTGCGGGGCTCTGCTGTTAGCAGCAGGAGGGCACGAGATAAAGTTCCCTCAGGACCAAGATTGGTCCATTATAAGTAAGTTTCGGTTCGTCTATTTTATGTTAAAATAAATCTTTGCATCAAAGAAACTGAAGGAGTTTGAAAGCATACTTTCATTTTTAATGTCTAACAAAACCAATCAGGAGCACTGAACTCATGGAATTACCATTACACACACAATTTACACAAACTCTTCTCACTGCTGCAAGAAGCACTATTCATGAAATACTTTTTATTTGTCTTACAAAGAAACCGACTACGGAAGTATCAACTGTGTTGGGTATTTCGTGTAAGGCGCCTTCTGTGGTGCAATGGAAGGAATTTCCAAGGCTTTTCCATTCATATTACCACTGATCTCTGAATGAACCTTCTGGTGCTATTGGAGGAGCACAGCTGTTGGAACCAGACCTTGAATAAGGCAGCTCTTCCCAGCAGAGAGCCATTCTACATCTCTACACCGCTGGTCAAACACCACCCCCTGCCCCAGCAAGGTGGAGCACACAGCACTGACCTTGCAGCACTGGGCAACATCAACGGAGCTCAGGATGCAGTTTTAATTCAGTTTTTTATCTTTACCCAATTCCAAGTATGCACATGTGCATCTTATGAGTTACATCTGATTTAGGAGTTTCTCTCCCCACTCACCCTACAGCTGGAATGCTGGCAGTTCCAAATATTTCATACCTCACATCTGAGTCTGATGGAGCAAATGCTTTTTGTATCAAATACCTTCTACTGTTTGGTTTAAAATATGAATCTGAAAACTATCTAATACTAAACTCTGGTTTACTGACATGCAAACAATCCTTTTTAATGATTATAAAAGTACCATCTCAGACACACCACTTCATGACACGATCATAAAAACATCCTGTTTCATTGCTCTACACAGAACAATATTATATTGTAGGTTTTTAAGGCACATTTTCTATGTGCAGCTATTTGCCATAACAAAGTTTTAAAAAAATAATTGTACTACAAAGTTGTTTAAGTTCTTTTTAAAAAGCAAAAGTAGTCTTCTGTAAAGCATTTGTTTTACCTCAGATACATTTTAATGACAGTTTACAGGAAGTTCAGAACACAATGTCCAACTACTCTCCCTTATATTCACACTTCACTACAATTTGGGGTTTTTTGGTAATATATAAAAGGCCATTCTGCCAAGTATTAAAGTGTCAGGTGCTTGTGCTAATGGCTTTAACAGACGTGACCATACAAAGAACCACTTTTCAAAATAAAGACTGGTGTAGTCTCAGTCAGGAATGATTTGTTCATGAGCATGAGCTCTGTGCTATTCAAAACGTCAACACTGCAATGAAACCCTAATCTTTAAGAATGGTCACGAATGGGCAAAAGATATGAAGGAGGTTTTAAATTTTCATTTCAGACTTATGGATAAACCGATTAAATGTATTCAAGAACTCCTAGCGTAATCAGACACAAAAGAGAATGAAGTTGGGTAAAGGAAGGCTGGCAAAGGAAGGTGAGCTAAACTATTATTCCTTAGAGGCCACAAGTGCCCCCACACTCTCCTTAGCTGAGAAAACAGAACTTCAAGTAGCTTAGCTACTTCAACTCAAGTAACTATTTTGCCCAGAAGGCAGCAGCAAGTAACATTCACTGTTACTACATTCAGTATCCTCAGTTCTTCAAACAATACTTATTATCAGTTCTTCAAACAATACTTATTATCAGATGGGTCTTCTAGAATTATAAACTTTAACACCATTCAGCATTGAGGAACGAGCATATTTTGTCAGAAGAGCACCAACAGTCTGCTTCTCTGCACACAAGTCTCTAAAGAGGAAATAAAGCACATAACACTGGCATTAGATTCTCACACAAAATTAATCTGCAAAATACTTTTAACTACAGCAATAAACTGGATTAGGATATTAGGAAAAAAAACCTGAACTACTGTAACTGTCACATAATGCTTTAAATTACCTAAAGTTTAGAAAATACCTTGACATTTAAGCAATGGGCAAAACTACATTATTTACTTCAGAAACAAGAATTTTGGTTTTTAGGGGAAGTTTTTATTATTACTATTCTCTAATGGAGTTTTCAGTCTAGCAAAACAGTTAGTTCTGGACTATTCAGTAATATTACAGTAAATTTAGAGGCACTCATAAAGGGTTGATGCAGTTGCTTCTGGGTTACCATCAGTATTTTCTCATATATATCACAGCTGGGCATTCCAGATAGTGCAGTAGTGTAAGCCTTAACCACCAAAGGAACAAAGGATGGAGTACCGGAAGCACTATTGCTCTATAGCTCTACTGTTGTAAATATAGAGACTGATTGTGAAAGTCAGGAGGTTTAGCCTTTGAATTAAGTCTGCCTTAATCAAATGAGAGAGAGTTATCCCCCATTTAAATCCAGTAGGATCATTTTTTCACACACATTTAAATCCAAAAGAGAGAGTTACAGATCCCAGAGGTGGGTATTCTATGCATATGGAATTAATATTAATTTAAAATGCAAAGTATAGTAGTTGAGGCAATGATAGCTCATCAGAAGCCAGCTATGCAAAAAGGGAAGAACATAATACTAATTATATTTTAATAGAAAGTAATACATCCTTACTGTATATAAGGGGTAATATCCACTTCTGTCCACTTTTCCCGTATGCCAAATAAGCTATTGAATCTTTCCTGATTGTCTTCAGGTAAGTCTTCTACTTTTAACAGAAAGATGGTCTCTGGTCTTGAACTTTTATCCACAAGAGCCAAGCCCTGTAGGTCAGCATCAGAGAGAAAATGTTAAGTAGAGGCAAATAATTAAACTTTCTTCTTTCTGACAATATTCCATACAAGCTGCTCTTCGCACATCCAAAGTCTTCTAGAACTGTACTACCAGTAAAATGAAGAAGTGTCTTAAAGGCGCTGTTTTACAGGCAGTATTTGTAATTTCTTTTATGACATGAAGGAGGGGAGAATCCATTGGGTTCCAGCATTTCTCTGCCTCCTTTGAGCAAAAGGATTCCCATAATGCTTGCTACTGTACTGGCTGTCACTACAGTCTGTTCAACAACAGCTCCAGCTTCTGTTCTAGTCACGTTTACAAGTAGTAACTGTACAGCTGCAACCTTTCTTCAAACAGTGAAACGTGCCAGAGTTACAGAAACCTGAATTATTATGATTCCAGGCTACTGGTGCTCGTATAGGATGTCATAAAGCATACTTGAACTCAAAAGCTGACAGAAACAACACAATACCCAGTAATGAATAAAATCTATATATGACACAAGTCAGTTACAGCCTACTCACAAAAGAATCCGTGCTGTGTTTACCTTAAGCTGCTCAAGCCTTGTTGTCATCCCTTCAGGGACACTCTGCTGCCAGACTTCTTCAAACTCTGATAGATTGAATTTAACGGCATTTTGCAAAAGCATTTGTGCTATAGCTCTGCATATTTTATCTTCACGCATTTCAAAGAAAACATTCCCTGCTGAGAAGCAAAAACTAGGTTATCTTAGGTTCTTGTCTTTTGATAAAGGAACAGAGAACAGCCTTGTATTTCCCTTCTGTTCTACAGTCTTCTATACACCAAGTATCCTCTTTTTTCTTTTCCTTGGAAAGTAATCTGATTTGGTATTAATTTGGACACATTATGGTATCTTCTCATTCTCAAGAACAAATTATGCCGAATACAGCAGCACTGTCCCAACTATAGTATTAATTCATATTAATAAATGTATTTGCCCTCCATATTTTCCCCTTTCTCAGTATACTGTTTCTTGTATAGCTTTCATTCCTATTTCTGAATTGCTTTAATTAAAGGCATTTGCTTAAACAGTTAGCAAAACTTTCATTTTTTCGTCATCCTTATGAAATTATGAAGGGATGAGACTTCATTTTCTCTCACACTGACTTAGCTAAAATTCTCTGAAAAAAATCAAGTATAAATATTTCCTTCTTTTTTTCAGCCACCTATCTTGTAATTCAGACTTGTTCCTTGTCTAACCTGGTTAAATATATTACGACAAGAGACTTTTGTCACTCCAATTACTCTCCTATGTCCTTTAAGGTTGAGTGCCACTCCTACTTCAAACAAAGGTGAGATGAAAGCAACTGTGGGGAAGAATTCAGACTGAGATTCAGGCACTGCAATATTCTATCTGTGTGTGAGATGGACAATGGAAATCTAATCAATACAACCAGTGAATCTTGTGGTGCAGTTCAAGAGATGAAAGGCAGATACCTACTTCAGGCAAGATGAATTCATGCCATTTACTATTCACAATTAATTGCTTAAATATCTGAGTCCTTCTAGGGTATCTAAAGAGAGATGTCATCTACATTTTACTAGGGATCTGTCTCTAGTCAGAAAACTGTGGCTTGTAGACACCCAATAAACCACCTTCAGTGCCTCTGTTCACAGTCTTCTCCTAGTGTCTTGTGTAGTTTAATAGCCTTTTTTCCTATGAAACTTCCTTTAACATGCGTAGTGATTTTTAGCGCTGTTTGCTCCCTCCTTATACTGACACTGTAGCAAACTTGTTTGAGCCATCCTTCACAAAATCTACATTTCCTCATTAGTACCTATTTCTTTTATGCAAAGTTAAACCATGCAAGCTTTCCCAAACTTACCATCATCAACATATTTCCTGCCATAGCTTAAAAGAATGTGTTCTATCATCTCTCTGGAAAAAAAAAAAATCAGAAATCAAGTTCTAACAATGAGCATTAGGATACTACAGAAACAGTTACCAAGAAGATTAAGAAACAAGTATGGAGAAAAAAATAAATCAAAGAGAATAGATGATGAGACACATTTTTATGGGTGAAATGAAGAAACTGAAGCAAAAGAGAAGAACAAAAGGGGACAAATTACAGATGGGAGTTGATTTAGCCTGTCAACCACAAAGGCCTCTTCCACCTTCTAGTTATAACTAGCAAAAGGAAAGTAAGGAAAAGAGACTCTTGCAATATTAATTCTTTCCAGCGAGAAAGAACTGCATCAGAAACAGTGCGGTCAGCAGGACCACGGCAGTGACTGTCCTCCTGTACTTGGCACTGGTGAGGCCACACCTCAAATCCTGTGTCCAGTTCTGGGCCCCTCACTACAAGAAAGACATTGAGGGGCTGGAACATGTCCAGAAGAGGGCAATGGAGATGGGGAAGGGTCTGGAGCACAAGTCTGATGAGGAGCAGCTGAAGGAGCTGGGGGTGTTTAGCCTGGAGAAAAGGAGGCTCACTCCCTGTAACTCCCTGAAAGGAGGCTGTAGCCAGGTGAGGGGTCGGGACTCTTCTCCCAGGCAACAAGTGACAGGATCAGAGGAAACAGCCACAGATTTAGATTTAGAAAAATTTCTTCATGGAAAGCATTGCCAAGCACTGGAACAGGCTTCCTAGGGAAGGGCTGGAGTCACCATCCCTGGAGGTGTTTAGAAGACGTGTAGATGTGCCACTTAGGGACATGGTTTAGTACTGGACTTGCCAGTGCTGGGTTAACAGTTGGACTCAATGATCTTAATGTTTTTTACCAATCTGAGTGATCCTATGACGCAAGTCAAAAATTTGGCAGTTAATTATCCCTTACTGAATAACAGGCATTTTTCTGAAACTCTGGTATAAAATTATGGCCTAACTGCAGACACTGAAGCAAGATATCTTTTTGAGCCAAAAGCCAAATAAATGGAAAATGCTACATATTGTAAACTTAAGACTTTGTGTGAAAAATAATCTTGAATTAATGACTTCAACTCTTACATTCTAAATCCAGCATTTCATCAGAAAACATACCCCCATCTCAGACAGTATGCAACAGATAAAACCAAACATTTTTGGCTAGCTCTAGCTTCAGAATAGGTATTTGAAGATGGTCAGCAATTTACAATTTATGTACATGCTATTTCCATCATTTACAACTCAGCAGTAATGTTTCTATTATGAATCAATGGAAATATTACCAATAGATACTAAAATCAGTTTACTAACCTATCTATCTAAAAATTCCCTTATATATTTTTAGAAACAAAGAAAATGTGTAATTTATACCATGCTAACTAGAATCTAGATTTGCAAGACTATAATTCTAATAAACAGTTAATAATGTTAATAATAAAATATTTAATAATGAACGTAGGCAAATTTAAGTACTAAAAATAATTGCCTACCTGGGTTCTAGAGATCCAAGTTCTTCAAGGCAGGCACATAAAGGAACCTTACTCAAAGGCCAGGACTCTGAGTCTATTAGCTGAGTTACATGATTCAGGAGTTTCATCTCATATTCAAAGTCTAGAATTCTCCAATATCCTGCCAAACAGACCACAAAAAAACACTGTCAGAAGGAAACAATAACACCTTAATTCTATTGCCATTAAGATACATTAGAGTAGTCTGGACATTCAGGTCACACCTTTACAAAATGCAGCAGCATTGTGTCTTTTTCAGGATTAAAAGCTGAGAAAAGGAACTAAATAGTAAGAGCAAATATAAAGGAGAATGAAACTTAATTATCTCAATTGTTTGTAATTCTTTAGTAGATTAACTGCCAGAGATACAAAGACACTACAAGTACCATTCCAAGATGAATCAGACATGGAAAAACTAATTATTAGTTCAGGCAAAGAACTGCATGAACAGAACTGGTTGCATTGGCCATACAAAGCAATAGGTCAGGTCCAGAGAAGTGCACAGAAATCCAGATGACTCTAGGACTGCCATCACCTTGTGTCCCAGTGAGGGTTTGGACAGGCCAAGTGAAGGATGAGCAGGACCTGCCCCAAGGTGAGGCACTTGCTCAAGCCTTGCCTCACATGGTATGAAGACACTGAGATAAACCCAGTCTGGGAGGAAGAAAGGACTATGAAAAGGCTGGGGTTACCTAAGAATCAGCTATTTTTGCCTCTAGAACTACAGAAAGCAGTACCCACTCATTCATGAAGAGGGTGACCAGGTAAAAAATATTCATGCTGTGGGTGGGATACTCTGATGCCAGTGTTTGTAGCAGCAAAGGAATTAACCTGGAAAGTGAGAGACTGGCAGTGCCTGCTCAGCTTTATCTTTCTGATGAGATTTGTAGCAGCAGAGGATATAGAACTATGGAAGCAAATCTTAGAACTTCAGAGTAACTTGCATGTTGAAAGATGAGGATATGGAATGGGCCTTAGAAAAAGGAGACATGTATTTTGGGGAAAATAGCTGGGTTATTTCCTCATAGGTAATAATATTCTTTAGATACTAGTACCTTCAATTTTGCAGGCATCTATAACCTGCAATTGGTGGAGTATTTCTTCTTCACTTGCTTGAATCAAACTTAACAAATCTTCTGTTGTATACTGGAACAAGGGATAAAAAGAAGGAAATAAAAGAGGTTACTCTTACTCCTTTGCTTCAGCAACCATGGTAAATGTATTATGAGCTATAATGAAGGAGAGACTTAAGATAGATGTTTTCCCCAGACTCTGAATTTTCTAAGGTTTACCACACGCTCTGAAACTTTTCCTGTAACTTAAAACATTTTCTCAAAGGGTTATTCAATAGAAAACCCAGTCTAACTACAGGAAAGTCTTTGTACCAGGCATAAGTAATGTAGCTGTATTCCCAGAATGTCAAACTAGCACAAGCAGACGTTGAAAGTAAAGAATCCCAGCAAGGATGAAAAGTGAATGTGTTCTGGCTTTCCTGAAATTATGTATTTTTATCTGTGAGATTCAAAGAAAAGACAAAGCAAAAATGACTTATCACTTTTGGATAGAAGTCAGAACCTGAATGTAGCACCTCCACTGAAAGAAAGCCTCCTCCACTACGACCTCAACAGTTAGATGTTGTGTTTTGGTGTTTGCTAATCAATTGGCACACACAGAGCACAGACCCAGCCATAACACAAACACTTCCTTGCAGAACTGTTATGTGGTGAGATGGGAAGGTGCTGTGGGATACTGTGGTAAAGATATGGGTGGAACATGAGGAGTGAAGTAAATGCTAGAAATATCAGACTTCAATCCACAGGAAAGCGGGCTTCATTAACCCCTTTATTCACATTGCAGCCTACTTAATCAACTCGAATATTAGAGTTCTGTTGATTATAATTTAAGAATATTTCCTATCAGAAAGAAAAACACTGGATTAAGTATTAGATTGAGATCTATCAGACTATGGGAACACAAATGGAACAAACAAACACTAAGTCTGGAATATCCACACGTTAAAAAAAGCATTTAATAAACACAGAAAGGTCTCCACTTCCTGCTATGCTATCCCTATTAGAGTATGTTGAAATATCATCAGGCCCAGCTCCCATCAGTAAGTCAATGGGGGATGACTCTACTACACAGAACTTAAAAAAACCCCCTGCTAGCAACCAAGAGCAAAAATATCCCCAAATCAGTATGTGTGTTTGGAAGTTAAACGCTGCCATTCAGATGCCTTGCACAGAAGTCCTTGGCATATGGTCCTGCTTTGTGGCCAGCCCAGCAATCCCAACAGCTTTTTTTTAAGACAGCACTGCTCTCAGCTCTGATGCTTTTATCAGCTGCATTGCCCTTGCAAACAAAATGGAATGGGTTGATTTGCACTATGTCCACACCAGCAACTTCCAGATAATCTATTTAATGTTTCTTACTCTTATCAGATATCTGTGATCATCTGAGTATGCCCTGTCATTTCAGTGTAAAATTCTGTATTAGCCTATATATTTACAAGTTTTCTTCTAGTTTGCTAAATCACATCACTATGGCACAGGTTCCTTACAGTGCCATAGCCTTATATCTTTTGCTGCGATTCTCTATGTATGATACAGTCCTGAAAACCATGAGAAGCTTACAGTAAACAACCAAAAGAAAGTAATTTGTTTTCAAACATTAAAGGTGGCCTATTAGTTGCCAGCACATGATAAATATTAAGCGTAAGCAAACAAAACAGTGAAAATCATTACTACACATATATTGTTCGGGATTTCAGTGAGAATTAGTCCCATAGGAAAGAGCTTTCTCCTGGAGACATTTCAGATTCATTTAGGAGTTCCACCAGAGGCAAGGTTAATGCTTGTCTACATTTATCAGATATATCTAGTTGTTCTTCTAGTTGTTGAGTAAGCTCATAGAGGAAATACATTCTCCTTCAAAAAAAAAAGGCAATCAATCCTCAAACTGGGCCCTAATGTTTGGGAGACATCTTTTTATAATATTTAATATTATGAATAAATATTTTTTCATATGACTGTTTCAGTGTTACTAGGCTTTGTCAACGCTTAAAATTTTTGGACAATTAAAGCCCTTTAACCTTTGCCATCCCTTATTTTGCTGTATGTCCTTCTATGCCTCGACCAAAGTAGGTAGGCAAAACAGTCTGTTAATTGTCCAAAAAGAGAGAGGCATCATGTCTCTTTAAAGGAGAAAAGTAACATCTATGTTTGCACATCCAAGCACACACAGATGCTTTGTTGGTATCAGCTTCAATCAAGCCTCAGCAACTATGGGAGCAACTATTTATGGTTTTAAAGTCAAAAGGAAAACCAACCAAACTGACAAAACCCCAGAATTTTTATCAGCCTTTTATCTGAGATCACATGCTGCACAGTCCAGGTCTCTCCATTACTCTTTAGATCCTTTACTGAATATCCTGGAAACATGGTAGGACAGAAGGACAGGATTTTATTTGTATTTTCCCTTATTTTACTGTGAAGTCTTATTCTATGTGTAAGTCTTACTCTATATCATCCCTGTTACTCCCTTCAACTCCTTTCTCCTCCTTGTCATCACCAATTACTGACTGACAAGTGACTTGCACATGGCTGTGCTCACACATGACAGACCCAAAGAAGAAGGAAAAGATGCATTATACCTTAGTAGTCATGTAACTCCCAAGGAATTTAGTAAAGTTTCCGAAGATCGTCCTCCAAGAAAATTCCCATAGGAAAAGGGAAATGCTAGTCTCCTTCCGTGTCCTACATTTTCCTCTTTTTACTAATAAAAACGTTGCTTACCTGTACTCACTGGAAGTCCTAATAACTACTAACTCATTTAGAATGGAAGGGTTAAAAAAATTAACTCAAAGAAGCACTCAATCATGTGAGGAAAGGCATTTTTCTACTTAAGAATGTATCTTCCCTTTAATTTGCTCATTATGAATTACAAGAAAGACATTTACACAACTGATTTACCTTTGAAAATGTCAAAGTCTGATCTTTCTGACTATCAGGCCCCTCATAGGGAACTTCCATTAAAAGCTTCCTCAGTTTCTTCAGTTTTGGTCGACATCTCCTTAATTCCCAATAGTTATTGGAGAAACCAGCAATCTATAAGAGGAAACAGCAACTCTTAAAACATTTTAATGTAACATCTGGATTCAAAGCTGCTTAAAAATTATCAACAAGCAGTGTTGATAATCTAGTCACTGAAAACAAGGAACTATTAATAGGCTAATTAATTTAAAAACAAAATTATCATTGCAATGTTTTCAATAAAAAAATTTACTACAGACAATGAAGAATAAAAATCCACTGTTGATTGACAAAAAAATGCCCGTAGTGCATACGACAAAGGTAACAACTCAACTCTGCATGCAAATGACCGAAAATCACCACTGGATCTATTCCTGCACAATTCCCCTCAAAACTGCTTTTTATCTTAATAGTAAATTATATTACTGCCAAAAAAGCCCTCCTGTATTAACCTGTGCCTACCTTCCCCACTTCTTCCCATGCTTGGGATCTACTTCATGGTCTTTTTACACCTTGATGAATCATCACAGCGCTAAGCTCAAGCAAAGCAGACATTAACAAGGACAGTAAGCTACACTTGCACACAACTAACAGGACATATCTGAAGAGTGCACAACAGGAAGCTCGGATGTACTTGATTCAACAACACAAACCTACTAAAGCTTTACTTTCAGATTAATCCTGAGGTGTTCCACAGGGTACAGCCTGGACTTCCTAGAAGATTCTTTGAAGAGAACAGATTATTGGAGGCCTTTCAGCATTGTTTCTGCTATTTACCAAACAGACAGAAATGGGATCAGAAATGGGCTCAGAACAGGCTGCAGCTGAGTGGCTCCTGACCCAATCAATAGTCCCATGTAAAAAAAGCATCCATGAAAAGAACTGTACTTACTGTACTTCTAGACAGTACTTTAAAATACCCCATGTGCTTTACCAGAGTACTTGGAGTATTTTAGAAGTCCTTCAGAAAAAAAAAAAAAAAAAAAAAAGGCACTAAAACTTTAAAATAATGTTCCATTTAAATCAACCACCTATATATAGAAGAAATTCTATACAAATTCTAATACAGAGAAATCTCTCAAATTCAATCTGACTATTCCATAGCTGGTATGGCAAAAAATTCAGGTAAACAACAATTTCCTGAAGAACTTCCAAGCTCCATGTCAAATAATATTTACATAAGTGCTAGGCTTTTTTCCTGCCAAGTTGTTTTCTGATCAATTTGGTACTAAGAAGATACTCTGCAGAGAAAAGAAAATAAATAATTCTAATTTATATTCCAAAGCTCATAACCTGAGCTGGGCTCTGTGAGGTGAATAAAATGGCAGATGTTTTGGCTGTGAGTATCAGCCTTGCAACTGATACAAAGATCAGCACTAAGACTGCAAGTGAAGGGCAGTGAAGCCCCCAAAGTATCTTTTGCTATGATTCACAATTTGCTGTGTCAATGAACCATCTCACATTTTTGAAATAATTCTGAAAGCTGTTAGAAATTAAACTCTTTAAATAATTCCTAAGCAAATCACCTTTCTGTGATTCATAGGAATAACAGGAATAGTGAAATCATTAAATGTAGCAAAAAAAAGTAGTATATGAAGAATATTACTTTCTCATTAATCTTCTTCACCTTGAATTAACTTTCTACTTTACTTCATTAGTCCTCATGGAAGAACTGATGTTGAAGCAGAATTATTCCTCAATGATGCCATTATGTCCATTACAGCACATAATTAGCTAATAATATTTGCCGAACTATTTTTAATAGAATTTTATTAACTATGCTTCAGAAGGGCAGAGAACAATGAATTCTTTAAACTGAGAACTCTAAAATCATTCACTCCAACAAATGTTTTGATATGCAAATTGAAAGAGCCACCTTTGAATATATTTCTATATTTAAAAAATAGTATTCAGGCATGACACAGTAAAATCTGCCTTTTGCGGAAAGCACTCCTAAAAATCAACCTGTAAATAGCTTATTTTAAAAATAGTTGCTAACACTGAGAAATTATGTTTTCTTTGCAAGTTTTTAATACCTATCACAAGTAATTACTATACACTGAAAATAAACCAAAGTTTTAACTTCTTGGAAACAATAATAATCACACATTACAGAGAAAGTTCACTGAAGAAGGGCCCTAAAGTCATTTTGGACACCCTAAGGCATAGCATGGCCCTATGTAAAAAGCCCATTTATAAAGACATCCTCCTGGAGCTGGTCAATATACAAAGAAGCTACAGGAGACTCATCTTTTCTCCACTGGCAGCCTGCAATAGCAGCTAGAGCAATATCTAAGGGCATCTAAAACAGCATTAGAAACCTATGTTTAGGCAACTGAATCCCAGTGGGGTTTCACATAAACGTCTTGCACAAGATACAAGAATTTACAGAGAATAAGAAAGCAGAGAATTAAAGCAAACAAACAAAAACCCTGAAAGACAAACCTGTGAATGAATAATATTACAAGATGGTGGATCTGCATTCAGCTCCTCTGGAGTTTTGCAACCAGGAACAAACAGCAGCATATTTGAGGTATCTGCTATTTTCATGTCATAAGTTTTGTCTTTGCTGCACAACACCGCGTGTTCATCCTTTTCACCACGGATTACTAGGCTGGGAAAAAAATAGCACAGAAGCAAACATGTATTTTTACCTCGATTTCACCATGAATACTTACTGAACTCGTCTCATATATTTTCTCACATTTATACATTAGTAAAGAAGTTATAAACTGCAGTTCTGTCTGGTGGCAGCAGTCACACTTCACCAAAACCTAAAGATTCAAATGTCAATTAATCTAATTGACTACGTTTTTCCCTCTCATTTTAGTGTGGGAAAATTCAAAAGGCATTCAAAATTCCCATGCAGGTCACAGGTGAATGGCTATAGTGATATACTTATTCACATACAACCCCCTAAAACACTAATTAAGTGATGCTTAATGCCTGAACTAGCTCACTAATCTTTTAAGTTAGATTACAATCAGAGTTGCTCTTTAATAAGGACTGAAACTGGCCCACTGTGAAACAAGAAAGCAAACAGAAAATGTGTCTATTGTCCAGAGCTCTTCAGATAATTAATATCTATTTTTTTTGCAAGTAATTCTAAGCAGGAAAGAAAATCATCTTCTAGAACAATTCCAGACCAAGAGACAAGGTAAGCTACCCTCCTGAACTCACATACTTGATTAAGTAAAGATTCTGCATGAGGACGTGATAATACCGAAGCAGAACAACAACAGGGGGAACATTCAGTGCCTCCCAGGCAACACTAACTTAAGCACTCAGATTCAATTTAAACTGCTCCTCGTTTCCCAAAGCCTGCATGCATGAACTATGCTCAGCTGTGCCCCAACGGGTCCTCAACGTGATTCAGGCCTCTAATAGATGACACTTTATCAATATTGCACTAAATATGAATGGGCTTACTAACATACATCTCAGAGAACTACCTCCTTTAGTTCTCACATTGTATAATTTTAAAGTTTTTCCTTATGTCACTGGCATTGCAGTAAAGGAAAAAATTTAAAACAGTATCAAAACCTTATCTAGAATCTGCTCTTGGTCCAGAGTTTGGTGTCACATAACCATCCTACTCTAACATCCTTCCCTGCCAATCTGTCTATCTCATAGGTACCATGCCATCCACCAGACCTCGAGAGTTCTAACAGGAAAATCTCTAAGTCAGCAGAATTCTTTTAGAGACATAATCTCTTTCCTAAACCCGAATTCATATCTCTGATGCTAGAATCATAGAATATCCCGAGTTGGATGGGATGCACAAGGATCATGGAGTCTAGGTCCTGGTCCGGCACAGGACTACCCAAAGAATCACACCGTGTGCCCGAGAGCGTTGTCCAGTTGTTCCTTGAACTGTGGCAGGTTTGGTGCTATGGCCACTCCTTGGGGAGCATATTCCAGCACCTTCTGAGTTTTGTTTAGAAGTCTCCACAGCAGGAAGTTTTCCGTATAAAAACCTCAGACAAACCCAACAGACTTCTTATAAGTGTAAACAGTTTTCAGTTTCCAGCGTACCTGATCAGGTTTAAGGGATTTGATGCGAACCGCATCCGAGGAACACAAGCGTGGACAAAGCCNCCCGCCGTACCTGCGCCCCGCCTCCAGCTCGGCGCACAGCCCCGGCTCCAGCTGCAGCAGGCAGCACTCGCCGCCGCCGGCCTGCGGGCCGAAGCTGAGGCAGTGCACGGCCGGCAG
>VZRL01001285.1:279473-293786 GCA_013397895.1 Origma solitaria | reverse complement strand
CGGTTGGCGGCCGCGCGCGGCGATGGGCGGCGGGGCGGGCGGGAGCGGCTCGGGGTTACAGTGAGGGGCATCGCTCCTCTGCGCCTCCGCCGGCTCTGACCTGGGACAGACCTGCCGATGGAGCCGGGCTGTGCTGCACTGAAATCTCTCGTCATGCCAAAAAGGCAATAAAAATATACAAAATGCACAAAATTAAATATAAACACAAAACACTAAAAAACAGGCCCAATACGGAATTCACTGCCCAGCTCTGAGGCAACATGGAATCATGGACGTGTTTGGGTTGGAAAAGGCCTCCAAGATCATCAAGTCCTTAATGCAGCACTGGTGAATGCAGCACTAAACCGTGTCTCTTAAGTGCCGTATATACATGTCCTTTAAATACCTCCAGGGATGGTGACTCCACCCCTTCCCTGGGCAGCCTGTTCCAGTGCCTGACCACCTTTTCTTTCAAGACATTTTTCCCAGTATCCCATCTAAATCTCTGCTGGTGCAACCTGAGTCCACTTCCTCTCATCCTGTTGTTATCTGAGAGAATCCCCACCGGGCTACAGCCTTCTTTCAGGGAGTGGTGGAGAGCAATAAGTTCTCCCCTGAGCCTCCTTTTCTCCAGGCTAAACACCCCCAGCTCCCTCAGCTCCTCCTCATCAGACTTGAGCTCCACACCCTTCCCCAGCTCTGTTCCCTTCTCTGGACATGTTCCAGCCCCTCAATGTCTTTCTTGTAGTGAGGGGCCCAGAACTGGGCACAGCACTCCCCGTGTGGCCTCACCATGCTGAGTACAGCTGACAGCCACTGTCCTGGTCCTGCTGGCCACACTGTGTCTGATTCAGGCCAGGAGTGGCCACCATAGCCTCCTGGGCACACCCTGGCTCATCTTCAGTCACTGCTGACCAGCACTCGTTTTCCACCTGACAGCTTTCCATGCATGCTGCCCCAAGCCTGGAGCATTGCTGTGCCACTCTCTAAGCTCTTCCTCGATACCAGAGCATGACTGAGGTGTGGAGAGAGGGAGATCGAGTGCCCAAGTGACCACAATGGGGCCTGACTGTGGGTGGGAAGGCACTGCTGAGGCAGCTGCCACCCACTGGCGTCACTCACTGCAGGTCTTTCAGTCCTTCTGGGGACAGTCTGACTGAGGGCAGCTACTTGCAAGCATCCATGCATGACCCCTTAGGAAAAGGCTTGCATTGCCTCCACAGAGAGGTTTGTCTCCCCATGGCTCAGGGCTCAGCTCAGCTTCTTGCTGTGGCCCGACAGGGCTCCCTCTGCCAGAGGAAGCTGTGAGGAAGTGCTTGAGATAAAGCCAAGTGAGTGGAAAGCACAGGCATGCGCAATTATTGCAATGGAAATAGTCTGCAGCTCAGAGATTCAAGGGGAAGTCTATTGACGTCCTTAAACCAAAAGAAGAAAACAAAAGCAGAAGCTCAGAACACAGCAGGTCAGCAGCACCGGGAGTCAGACTTAGGCAAGGACCAGCACAGGATGCCTCTTCCCTGCCTTGTCCAGGACAACTGGCTCCTCAGAGACTCATTGATTTTTGCTGCAGGGTAAATTAACACTCAGCCTAGTAGTGTGCTACCCTAGCTGTCTGCTTCGTGCATCAGTTAACAAATACTCACTCAGTGCTCCTAAGTTATGCATATCCACTTGCAGAGTGCGTTTGTGCTTGGTAAAAGCCTGTACCAAATGACCCAGACGAGGAGGTTGTAACCCATTTTATGTGGGAACCAGAAACAGGAGCCAGTGGGATGGAGCTGGGTCGGTTCAGTGTAGCCTGGCAGAGACCAACTATTGTATGTGACTGAGAAAGGCAACTTCTGTCAGGTGCCTGAGTGATGCCAGTGAGGCAGTTGGCCTTGGAGAAGACTGACTGAAGTTATTAGGTAGTTACCTCTATCACATGTGCACTGGCTTATGCAAAGACTCAGACATCTATCATGTCTTCATGTTTTATTTCAGTATTGGAAGGTGGAAATGCCATCATTGTGCACACAGGAAACCAGAGATACTCCAACTTTGGTTAGTTTCTACGAATGTGTAGGTACAAACTGATATGTGTACAGCCTTATTTGAGACTTACATTTTGCTTTAATGTAACTCTTTTCCTGCCCACCTCTCAGGTAAACCATAAAATCACTTTTTACAAAGTAAATGCTCACATAGTTACTAACTGTTTAAATAGCAGCTTAATTGTGTTGGCTTTAATTTATATCTTAATTTGTGCAATTGTCCAATGACCTTGCACACCTGCTTCTTCTTCTTCTTTCTACTTTTCATTCTGTGAAATTAAGAAAGGTTCTGGTATAGCCAAGAACCTGAATCCAACGCATGGAGTTTGTATCTTAAGAGCTCTGCTATGTAACAGAAACCCAATAGGAATTAAATCACTGGATGTTATTCAGGAGTTGGCACTGATCTGTGGTCAGACACATTTGTAGTAGCTATCAATT
Organism: Origma solitaria; assembly: GCA_013397895.1. Lineage (NCBI taxonomy): Eukaryota > Metazoa > Chordata > Aves > Passeriformes > Acanthizidae > Origma > Origma solitaria. Next base: position 291,333 of record VZRL01001285.1, on the reverse strand, counting down.
TTTTTAATCAGTTTTGTTTATCCTGGTAGTTCTGGTTGAAAATGCTTTTGATATATTTTTGCTTAGGAACTGAAATGTATATGCTTGTGCTGCCTGACATCTTTCCCTGCCTGTCCCTCACCACTCTGGAAGTTGCTGTTCAAGGTCAAGCAAATTCGGCACGTAAATTTCCTGGAAATCTCGTAGAAATCAGCAGCTGGGTGGTATATTGAAGCCCCTTCTTAGGGGAATGTTGCTCTGATCCATTCTAAGAGGCCTATCAAGCAAAAACATGGATCTAAATCTACAGATATGTCTTGTTTCTCAGGAAACAACTGGTATTATGCATTTGTTTTCACTGAGAATGCTTTAGAGTGGTGACCTAACTGACAAACATGGGTCTGTCTAGGAAGTCATGAAGTTGGTTTCTTGAAACATGGATGAATCATTTAATGACTTTGAATTGCAGACAAAATTAAGAGATGCTGAACTATCAGTGTTGCTGTCAACTCATAAGGAAATGCATGCGATGGCATAGGAGCTTGTTAGGATCCTGAAATTATTTTATATTGATGCTGTGGGGTTATTTATTTGGTTTGGAGTTGCTGTAGCCGTTTGAGCTGGTCTGGTGGGCTGAAACTGTCTGGGCTCAGGAGCATGTCACATCATGGTACATGCAGGGGTGAGGTGAAACTCAGCTGTAGGAGAATGGAAGCAAGAGTTGAGGAAGCTGTTAATTCAGCCATCCCAATTTAACTGCAATCAGTCCACCCAGGTGGCCATTAGAGGATTTAAGTGGCTGCTGTGAGTGTACAGCTGTGAGGTATAAGGTGTGCACCTGTCAGCATAAGAGAGAAGTAGACTGAACTCCTAAATAGTCTCAGTATCCTCAGCTGGGCTGGGAACAGGCTCAATGAAGTCAAGTCTGAAGCAAAATAAGCTTTGGCATGGTTTTTCAATTGACAAATGTTAATGGAAATTAGTGTCAATGGAATGTGGTTTACTAATGTTGAGTGAAGTTAGCAAAATACAAAAAGGATTGTTGAAGATTGTTATAGTCTTGCGTTTGAAGTTCTTGGCCCTGTATAATCTTTCCCAGGACTCAAACATCAGGGATGTGAACCTTTAAATAAATGAAGGGCATCTGTGATCAATCAAATAAAAGAAATAACTCCAAAGCTCCACAACTAAAACATAGAATGAAGTGAGAGATAACATAACAGTACACATTAGCACTGTCAGGCTCTAGTAGTGTGTTAGGAGGATGACTTCCCATGTGTGATTGTAATTCTGCAGTTAAACGTAGTGAGAAAATTGGGCTATATGAAAAGGGGCATTTAAATGACAAAGATGTACACACTAGAAACTTACAGATGTCCTTCAAAGCACAACAGAGGTAGCTGTGAAAATAAAAAAAATTATAAAGCCAGCACTGGAAAAACTGGTACAGTGCCAAAGTTGAATACAGCAACACATTATCAGCTCAGTGATAATTACACAATTCACAGCTACAGTTCTTGGAAATTATGCCACAAGAGAGACCCATTTTGATTAAAGCCTCGTAAGTGCTAGTTCAAGGATTTCTTTTTTTCAGCTGGAATGCCATCTGCAGTATTTAAAATTAGAATGTGTGTTACATTTGCACTCATTAAATGACTGTTACTCATTGTCTAGCAATACCTGCCATTGGATGTGCTCATTGTGTTTCAATAGAGAAGGTGACCATCAAAGCTGTAGGTGTGACTGAGGTTAGAGCTCAGAATGCTGTTTCAGCACATCGCAGACTCCCATGAGACACTGGGAGAATGACTGTCTACAGTGAATGTGTCACATTTCCTTCCTAGGAAAACAAGAAAGAGAAAAGAAAAACCAAACAGAAAATATAATTATGCCATTGTATAAATCCATGGTGCACACCTCTCCTGGATAATGATTGTCTAGTCTGTCCTAAACATAAAAACTGGGGATTATTGATGAAAAGAACAAAAAGCAATGGATAACAGGAGAGAATAAATTTCTATGCAACACATTGTGGAACTTGGGAGATGTGGTGAAAGTCAAAATGACTGTGATCCACAAAGAGTTAAACAAGTTCATGAAGACTAGATGTGCTTCTCTTTGTTAATGACAAAGTTCAGGTTTTAGTGATAACTCAGGATCCTAAATAAATTCAGACCCCCTAAATCACCAGACCACACACTTTTCTGCTCCCCATTGGAGTTGGTTATTGAGACATATTTTAATTTTTTTAACTTCTTTTTTTTTTTTTTTGTGAAAGGTAAAATAGAAAAACAATGGTTTGCATATTCTGTGCATATTCCAGATCTTGATTCATTTGTATTGCCATACCCCAGCAAAACCAACGTACCTGATGATGTCAGCCAGAAAAGCACCACAAAGCAGGAGCTAATGAGTCCAAGGCTCAAACAAGGAAAATTTCAGCCAATTAGTAGAATAACCAGATAGCTCATTGCTACCTCAGACAAGGCTGTCTTGTCAGTCTTAACAGGCCACCAGGGAGATGCAAAACACTTATATTCAAATTAGGGGAAAATAAACAGCTGTAATCAAATGTAAATAATAGTGTAAAATATACAATAGCTTGGAGTATCTTGGGGACATAAAATTGGTTCTGGCCTGGAAATACTGGAGAAGAAACACTCAACCACAAAGCTGGAAAGCACACGCTGAAATAGCCAGAGCACGCACACACACACACACACACACACACACACACACGATCAACACAGTTTGAAAATGACTTTGAGAACTTCACTGTACACAGTTGTGACAAGCAAGAACCCAGGTGCCCAATTCTTATGAGACAACCAGCAATTAGAGACCCGTTTCGTTGCTATGTTATTTCTTTGCATGGACTGCATGTGTAATTGCAAACAAAGGCAGAGGATCAGTCGTGCCACACTGATTTCATGACAAGGTGGGGTAAACCTGAACAAGCTGGTAGCCAGCCTGAGTTCAGAGCTTCTCCCAGTCTCAGCCAGTCAGCCACAATATTCACTGCTACACAGCTTGTTCTCACAGTGTAAACACTGGTGCCATAGGTGGGAAGGTGCTGTGATGTCTGTTCACATTGGCAGGAAAGAACAAGCTATTTTTTTCAAGAATGTAATAATTACAGGAACACAGTTCCTTTTAGATTTAGATGTCAGGCGGCCATGTTAGTTCATGCATGAGTACATAATTAAAATCTTTTGTTCCCCATACACAATTTTCTGGATAGATCTCTAGAGTGCTTCTACCACAGCAAAACCTGTAATTCAGACTCAGATGATTTTGCTAATTGAGAAAATTAACAGCAATACTTTACTGCAGGTCCTAAAATTTAATCACATAAAACACCTGCTGCTAGAATTATTTGAAACAGTGTTATCATTAATATCTAGGAGTTACATGAGATTAAATTGAGTTTTCCTAATACTGTGTAGAGAATTTTGTGGCTAATTTCAAGGCTCAGTCTGGAGACCTTCTTAATAGTGACAACCTAAATATCAGTATGTCATCTGTCAAGTTGCCATATCATCTCACTTCTTGAATAGCTACTATCTGCATAGTAGTAACCTCAGAGAATGGGTGGTTTTGAATTAATCTATTATTAATTTTTAAGGCATTGCTAGGGATATATGCTACAAATATACCCCAGCAAACCACATACTTACACTCTCTGTATATGAATCTAAAATAAATAAATAGATTAATCAAATTAATGTGGAAACAATAGCCATTTGATGCAAAATGTTTTTAAAAATGCAAACAGGAAAATGCATCAAGTACTCTATTTGTAAAGAGAATACAGTGGAGGAGTAGCATGGCACAGGAAAATGACAGTGAAAAATAGCAGGATGAAAACTTAAATGAGAAGAAACCAATATAGGAAAAGCTCATGTAACAAAGGGAGCAGAAGCCTTATACAGGGAAAGAATAAAATGCAATACAAATGAACACATCACAAAAATGATATCCAATAAACCTAGTGTTGGAATGAGCTGCAGAACAAATATCTGATTCTATTACATTTTAGTTGTTTCTCATGTTTCTGCTTGTAGAGCCTTTCAGTCTCACTCTCAGTCATGATGAATAATGAGATCTCAGGCTGTAACTGTCCAAGAATTACCAGTTCACTTGATTTTGTCATTCTCAATTTTCTTCCCGATGCTGAAATGTTAGATGAGCAAGCTATACCCTCTCATCCTGCTCCCCTATATACCTAGAAGCTCTCCTAGTCCCATGCCCTTTTTACCCCAAAACCATCAACCTGATGTGAAAGTGGAAAAACTTTGCAGACATCTCTGCTTGAAACATTTTGTTCTGAAGAGTGCCATCTACCTCCCTCATCAGGTACCACTAGGGCCTATGCCTAAAGCATTCATGATCCCATGTCTATTATATTTTTTATATTTTTTCTGTGAAGATGCTAACCGTCCGTATTTTTTTCTCCTGCTGCTGAATACTGGAGTTTCTCATGAGGACAAACATTTTTCCATTGTAATCAGCGTCAATGAATAGGAGGATTTTTTTTTCCTTACAATTCTGTGAGTAATGAATAGTAATGAGTATATCACAAGGGCTATCAATGTCTTGAGATGTTGAACAATTTGACATCATGTGGTAGGCTATAATCAGGACAACACGAGTAACTTTCCATTCACTGTATGTTTTGGCCTCTCAGATCCTCAATCACTCTTGACTCAGAAATGTAAGTTCGCTGCCTGTACACTTAGGAGAGATTCTTGTCCTCTAACCTTCGCCTATTCAAGTGGTGGAGACTGAGTCATCAGTTTGGACATGGACCTTACCTAAGAGAATTGCCTCTCCCTGGGAAATTGTTTGGTAAGTGGATGATGAGGCTGCTCTTATGGTGAACTGCTTCAGAAGAGATCCTGTGTGAGGCATGAGGGGAAATACTGCCCTTTAAGCCCTCTTCAGAGAGCTAAATGAGTTTTCCTCCAAAATTTAAATTATTTGAATGAGCGAAACATCAAAGGCAATTAAAAAACTTAGAAAGCTTTAATTAAAAATTCTGTACAGATTCCATTCCTGGGGGAGTGTGCACTGGGATCTGCCAAGTTGTGTTATAGAAAAAGTACAGGTTTAGCTGATCCTACTCCATGCTGGGAATGTGCAGAAAGTGGGCCTTCTGAGATGCTTCCAGGTGAGTTTTCTATATTGACATCTTTCAGAGTAACAATTTGGAGGGCTCCTCTCCAGAGAGAGAAGTCAGTGCAGATAGGGAGGGAGGGTTTTGTCTCTCTGATGGTTGCTGTGAAGCCAGTGTAATACAGAGGGGAAAAATTCTGAGGGACATCACAAAGAAAATTTATTCCTTCCATCTCCTACCTCAGCCTGGCTTTATTGCTGCTGTTCCAGCTTCTTTCCCTCTGTTTTCTCCAGCTCAAGTCCTACTTACGTTCTTAGTGGGATGCTTTTCTCACCAATCCTCTTTTCTTTGCTGGTGCTTCCTGGACCTTTTATCCTCATTTCACCCCTCTTCCCTGTGTGAATGTACCTTGGTGAAATTTTCTTCTTGGACTCAAGACTGATTTTTAGATGCTTTTTATCTGCTGAGGTGTTGAGAGCAGAACAGTGTTCCCACTACAGCTCAGCCCTTGGCAATATTGTTTACCAGATCCTCTATTTCAAGAAATCTGAATTTGGTCTTATGATAAAACCTTGGTATGGTTCTGTTTCATCCTAGTTCTGTGTTTTGGTGCCTCCTTCCAGCAGTTTCTTGGCATCCAGTCACCCTGATGCAGAGCTGCAGAAGAACTTTTTCGCTATAAAGAATTCTGGTTCTCAATAGCACTGAAGATGCCTTCTCTTTAGTTCAATAAAGGGACTGGTCATAGACGATGATTTTGTTATATCTCAGCACAATGCAGATTCTGATTTATTTTAGAATCATGGTCTACTGAGTTCATCTCATTGCTTCAGTACTGTAAGACATCCAGAAATATTTCAAGAATCCAGGAAATTCCAGACAAACACTAGCTTGCAAAGTGCCTCCATGAAAAAGAATATTGAATTATCCAGTGTTTTCCTGACTTTAATTTTTCATTTTTACTAGATTGGGCAGTTATTTTTAGTGTTCATTGAGGAGGGAAATTAATGATGGGGTCAAATATGTTTGTGTTTTTAACTGTGTGCAAAGATTGTATTGTCTAGAGTATTCCTTTGTAAAATGAGCTTAATTTAACAGTCTTTTTCTTTTGTGGAGCATCGATTCACTATGATTTTCTAACTGGCATTTTCATACTTAAATTCTTGAAAGGGCCACAGGGTGGCAGAGTGATTAAACACTGGCAACAGTTCTTTATGCGGACATGGATGAATGAGGCTCTCCAGCGCCGCTGCTGCTGGTGATTATCCCAGTGGAGCTGAGGGATGCCATCAGTTTGCAGGATTTCCGATGTCGCACAGCAGTGGTGGCACGCTGTCAGTGTGCTGTGCTGCTGCCTGTGCCCCAGGGAGGTCTGTCAGCCAGAGGAGCAGCTTCGCTGGCGGTGTTCCTCAGCCATGAGATGTCTCAGTGTGCCCCCCAGCCTCATCTAATGAATGACAGGGTGGGATGGGGTGAAGGACAGAGACAATGCCTCATCAGTCTGTGAGGAGGGCTGTGATTCTGTGCCTCACAGAAGCAGCTGTTTGGCATCTGTCAAACTGTTTGCCTCTGTTCCTGCCACCAGAACCACATATCCCCAGAGACATGCGCACTGCATGCTTGCACCCACCACCTACCCCAAGCCCTGGCTGTGATGCTCACTCTAGGAAACAAAGGGCCAGATCCCCTGAGGCAGAGTGTGCTCCATCGTGGGCAGGGTGGGGAGAGAAATAGTCAACAGAACCTTGCAGTGAGAAGCAGGAATAGATAGCAGAGGCCTAGTAGGATACTAAGGTGTCTTAGCCTGAATCTCAGCTCTTAGATGTGGTCTCCCAAAGAACAAGAAAACCAACCCATGCCTGAGTGTTCAGGGCTGATCACAGCTCAGTGTCAAACCACCAGTTCAAGCCATAGTGCTTTAAGCAAACATTTTAAATCTTGCAACCAGACATCAGAGTGCATTAACGGCTGGGGGACGGCTTAAGAAGCTGGCTTTTACCACTGAGCTAGAAGGTGTTGCCTTCACACTTGAGAACTGGTTTAGAAAGCAGTTCCTCTTCAGCTCTTAGTCACATTTCCCAGCTGACTCACACCTCCCAGACCCTTCATTAGGCTGGATACAACACAAGTCTAGGACTATGACTTGGACTAAACATATAACTTTGGCTGAATAAATTCCTAATTGCTGTTGGTTAAATGCAGAATAAAATAAAGAGAAAACAACAACAACAACAACAACAACAACAACAACAAAAGAGAACTCCTGGAAATACATATGAACTTCTTCAAAGATAAACCTGAGATTTCAGAAAGGTTTGTAGGTGCTTCTTGACTTGTAAATATTTTCGTGGCACTCAAAATTCGAAATCATTGCAAAACAAATGAATATATGAAATAGAGGAATTAGAAAATATTCCAGGTATAATAAAGTGGGGGACTTGAATGGATAGAACAAACAGCAACATTCATTGGGTAGTACAAAATGCTGGTTTAACAGAGCATACTGTCAACTGGAATTATTTGGGTTACTGGTCTGATGTGAATTTCTGATCTTTTATCGTATTGAAGTTGCCTGTTCCTATAAAATATTTACCTGCTCACAAGAGCAAGCACTAAAGTGTGTACCCAACTCTTGGTCATGCCTTAGCTGTCAGTCTGGACAGGAATCTTGCTATCTCTGTCTGGCCTAGTGAGTGCTTGAATATTTAATGCCAAATGGAAAAGTGCTGTAAGGACAGGCTTGGAAAACCCCTTTCAGATTGTCTCTGCATATCTCGGGATCAAAATGCCTTCTTCTCTGCACTTCAGCTTACTATTACAACAACTACCAGGTCAGTGACACATGAAATACAAGAATCTAAACAGACATGAGCCTCACACTAGTGCTGAAAAGTTGGACAGACTGAAAAATTCCTTATCTCACCATGGTGGCTTTTGCAGGAACATGGATGCAATAATAGAAAAAGAGAAGTTTAAAACATATCCTTTTTTTTTTTTTTTTCTGAAAACTTACTAACTTTTCCTGTGGTTTATCACAAGACTAAAATTAGCTTGGCCAGATGCATTCTGTTCTTTGAATCACACAAGCACTGATTCTTATGACCAAGGTCCTAGCAGACAACTTAAATGGTTCAAACTTAGAGCAGCAATGAATGTAATCTGTGTGCTTCCATGTATGGGAAACACTATTGTACATAGCCTGAAAAGAGGAGGGCAGAGTGGACAATACCTGGTAGTTCCTATGGTTCCCCTTCCCAGGCCTCTAGTGCTAAGGAAGTCAACCAGTTGAAACACAAAGACAAGTGAGCTCTCTTTGCAAATAAGCATGGGAATATAGGAAAAACCCTTCACACTAATTTTCCATGAGTGTTGCAAGAGCTACTTAAATAAAAGGTCAGCTTAAAAACCGAAAACCATTTTGTATTTGTCTTTCTCAGCAAAGAGAGTGACCATGTATTTTTAAATTTGATGTTTACATAATGCTGTCTCTTATACAAAAGATGTTAGGAAAAAAGTCCCACAACCATCCAACAGCTTACCTGCTAATGCCTTTTGTCCCTGAAGTGCTTCACCATCTTTTGCATCTGTGTCATTTTCCTGCTTAAAAAGCTCTAGTAATCCCAGCAAGGGAAAGCCAAACAACTTTATATGGGACTCAAGAACAAGGCTGTAGGAGAAATGAGAAGTGTAGACATGAATACTTGTAATTCTTTCATGAGGATGTCTTGTGGTAAAATAAGCTTGCAAAAAATGATTAGTGAGACTAAAGAATTAATTTATTAAGTATCAGATTAATTTATCAAGTCACAATGTAGGCCACAGATACAATAGTCTTCAAAGCAGTGAAAGCAATATTCTTATTTCATTATGTAAACATCTAGTGTTTCACCACTTGGGCATTTACTAAATGAGATAAGAAAGTTTATACAACTTAGTAACGTTTTCTAAACCCAGTACTCTAATACAATGTGCCTATTCACGCATGATGTTCCACAGAGTGTTGTGACCTTGGTGGTTCAAGTGTGCAGCCTTACACCTGACTGCATGCCAGAGAGCCTCTAGTGTCATCAAAAGTCACTGGAAGACACTTGAGCTTCCCCTCGCACCTGTAGTACCAACCCTTCAGCAGACCTATGCAGCTTTTGTTACTCTCTTGATGTTGTGAAGGATGAGTTTTGAAGTGTCCCAGGGCTCCAGCTCAAAGATCTGTTATGCTTTTGGCTGAGGAATGCCTTACTGTTGGCTCGCTACCTCCATCTCACTTAACTTCAGCCATGCTAAGGTAAAACTCATGCATTCATATCTAAAATAGGCACTGACTTCTAAAATTGACCCTATATCTGAAAACAGAAATCAATTTACTTCCTGGAGGTTTTCTCAGAGAGATGCCTCTCTCTCTCTCTCTCACTGCCAGGATTTCAGACTCTGGACATGCTGCCCCACCTCGGAGAGGAGTGTCTTAGTCTTGGTGACCAGTCTGTCTTGGGAGGAAGGGTCAACACAGCCTAATTTTTTGTTAGACCTTATGTTCTGTAGCAGTCTGTGCATTAAAAACAAGTTGCAAACATCTAATCAGGTTATTTTGTGTAGTTTTTTACTGGCTCTTGGCTGAAATGTGACCCTTCAAGATTATGTCAATTAACCTTTTGTGGGTGACAGCAGGCTTGGAGTGACTGATAGCCAATTCCCTCCTCTCAGGATAACTGTAACTGTAAGAAATTTCAGTGTGAACATGTGGAATAAATTACAAATGGGATATCAGTGTGCAAAGGCCAATATGAAATTCTATAATCATTAAAGAATCCAGTACAGGAATCTACACTGGGCTGCATTTTGCAAGTTGCAAAACTCTTCAAAGAAAGATATGGATTTCAGGCTGCAGTTCCACAAGTACCCTGTCATGATACCTTGTCACTGCATAAAGACAGCTTCTTCTCCTTCTTCCACCTCTTTTGGTCCTGTTTTGAACTGCCAAGATCCACACTACCTTGGTGTCAGCTTTGGCACTCACTGCACCCTGTAACCATCTGCACAGATCTCACTAGCTCAGAAGAAAGTTCTCCACTTTATGGTACTCTTCTGCCTGTTTAGTGAATTGAATTTCAACAAGCAGAGGTCCTAAAAGTGGGAAAACTAGCATAAGACACATTGCAGATTGTGTTGCCACAGCCTGAAAGAACAGTGTATCTCCTTGCAGCAGCAGTGAGCCGATGAAATCAGCCAAACCCAGGTGATCAAGCCAAGGACTTACCCAGAAATTATCTGCAATGTACATTCTCTTGAAACTTTATTTCCTTCAGTCATGTGATAAAGTGCTTTATAAAAATTACTGTGTACATTCTTTGTCCTAAAGATAAGGTCAGATGAGATGGATGTTTCAATTCTCTTTTTGTTTCCAGCTCTGTGAATCTGTACTTTGTACGTTTGCTGGATGAGTGGAATTAGAGGGTGTTTGCAAGCATTCAGATTAAATGTATGTCTTCCAAATTTAAAGACAGTAATCTCAAGCTGTAGTGCTTACAGTCCTATGGTGTCTGCTGTCTCTGGCCCAAATGAAATGAAGACAGATTGTGTTTTTCTCCCTTTGCCATTCATGGACCTCTAGTACTCTTTGAGACCCACAAAGGTACCCATTAGAAGGACTCTACTGGATTGAACCAAAGGTCCATCTAGTCCTGTGTTCATCTCAGTGGCTATAAACAGATGCTTAGAGAGCAGCAGGGAAAATACATATGAAATGTCACACAAGTGCTTGCCTTACGAGACAATTATTTTTAGAACAGAGAATTTCCTGAGCTGGATGTGGCTGCATCTGCTTAGTAACCCTATGTTGATTTCTTTTCCAAGTATTTTTCTCCCTGGTGCCAAGTCGATTCTTTTTCATCCAGAGCCACCTTTGGTAATAAAGGCCACAAGTTTGGTATGGGCCATGCAAAGAATCACATTCTTTCATTGTCTGCACGCTGGTTACTACTAGGTTTGCTTGATTCCTTCTTAGTTCTTCTTGTGGTTCTATCAGTTTGGTCCTGAATCGATGACAGTATTGCAGGTACTTTAGCAGATGCAATTTCCATGCACACAGAGTATGTGCAGGCAGAAATAAAGGGAATGAGTAGGCAATCAAGGTATTGCATGTGTTTGCAAATGAAAACCATGGTTGGACCACTGCAGAAGAAGGTTCCTCCAGGACCTTTTTGAAAAAAAGGTTGATTTTTTCCCCATCAAAAATGTTGACAAACAGTATTCATGACCTTGCAATTTAACTCCCGTTGCCAAGACAAAATGTTCCTCTGCCCTCAAGAATTCTGCATCCTCTGTCGCCTGGAGACAAAGAGTTGACGTGAGCAGGGGACCAGGGTCTGAAAATAAGCCCGGGTGGCAGATAAGCAGAAATGTGGACTGCCAGGAGGGCAGTAGCTGTTTTTGCGGGTGAAAACCCAGATCATCATCTACTACCCGCCCCGCGCTGCATCTCTACGGCTCACTGCCAAAGCGCAGCCCGCACTACCTGAGCGGGCGGCAGGCGCATCTCCGCCCGCGCAGTCGGATCGGCTTCTCCCGAGCTCAGCGCTCCTCCGCGCAGTCCCGCGCTGAAGGCAGGGCACGGGACTTTGCACCCGCGGGAAGGGAGCCCCGGGCGGGGAGCGCTGCGCTCCTTCCTCCGTGCGCGGCCGCCTTCTGCCTGCCGGGCCGGGGCTGGCGGGGCGGGGAGCGGCAGCAGCCGCTTGGCTCGCAGCCCCCGGCGGGGAGCCGGGCCCTTCCCGC
>VZRL01001285.1:267801-279280 GCA_013397895.1 Origma solitaria | reverse complement strand
GGAGCTGCCGGCGGGGACAGCGCGGCCGGGGGGCGGCGGGTCCCCGGTCCCCCCTCACCCGGCGGTGCTGTGCCCGCAGGCCCGCGGCGATGGAGGAGGGCATGAGCAGCATGCAGCAGAAAGCGGCGGAGCTGGAGCACATGGCCGAGGTCCTGCTCACCGGCGAGCAGCTCCGGTAAGCGGTGCCTTCCTCCCGCTTTGCCGGGGACGCGTACCCGGGGTCAGCAGCAGCCCCGCTGATGGCGGGAGGGGGGGTTTGCGGGGCAGAGGGCGAGGGTCTGTCCCCGTGGGCTTTCTTTGCACCGGAGCACCTGCCCCGGGCTCCGGCCCCGCTCTCAGCAGCGAGGAGGACGAGGGGCCGCAGCCGGCGCTGAGAGCCCGGGGAGGGAAAGCAGCGCACGGGGGCTTTGCCGCGGGCACCTCTGCTCGCCTGCGTGGAGCAGGAGGCGGCTGGGGAAAGGCTGCTGCGTCACTAAAGGCATCAAACGCTGCAGGAGTGTGGCGTCTTTAAAGATTAAAAACCCCAAAGAAACCATAAGCGATGAAGTGTCTCGGCACCCCACGGAACGCCAAGGCGAGCGCAGGGCAGCGCTCCCGCACTGCCCGGCCGGCACTGGCAGCGGCGCCGGGCGCTGACCCCGCAGAGCTGCGCCTCACTCCAAGTGATTGTTTTTATTTTGCATCAGCTGGTCCCAGCCGATGGAAGGGGATCCCTACTGTCAGTGCCAGCAGCAATTAACAGTGCTGTGTGACTGGAGTTGTGAGCAGCACAGGAGCCTTGAACAAAAATGCCTGACTCAGTTAATTTTTAATTTCTGTGATGTGTGCTGGGTATGTGTGCCGGCTGTACCTATATGCTACAGAGGAGAAAAAGTAATTTTAATAATTTCAGTTTGGTGATGGATCATCTTGTGATTCAGGAAGGAAAATCCCATTACTATGTGTTATGTAAGTTCCTAGAAGGAGATGGTAAAACTATTTTCCTAGTAGTTTTTCTTGAATTTTTTAAAACTTTTTGCTCAGATGCCAGACAAACACTGCAAAGTGATAGAAATGTTCCCTGCTTTGGAAGATGCAATCATTGCTGCTAGTACAGACACTGTTCCTGTTTGCATCCACGATGTAAGGAGACATGTCACCTAGTGATGCACAGCAGTGATATTCATGTTTGGCAAGTAAACGTTATTTTGGTGATCTGGCTCCAGTGCACACCAGTTCCTGCTCCAAGCTTGAGATTCTGCTTCAAAGTAGCCTGAAGTGAAATTTAGAGTGACGGAGTGCACTGGCACAGGTCCTGCATGGTGGATTTGGTGCAGAGTTGTTCATCCAAGTGCCAGATAAGAATCGTGCTGTTCCTGATTTATGTTACTAGAAGTTGAAGATTTAAGGCTAATACAAAATTTCTGTAAGGATCACATTAATCTTTCTGTATACCTCATAGTTAAATGTTAAAAAAAAAAAAAAAGCCAAAAAAAAAAGCTGTGCAATCTTTCCCTAAGGAGAAACTGAGGAAATGTTATCAAATCAGGCTCCTAGAATCAGCTCATCAGTGGTACAATCAAGAATTATATCTATGATTTTATTTATTAAGGCATTGAAACATGGTGGTCTTTTTGGGCAAGGTGATCTGCAGATACAAAATAATTATTGCCCATCCTGTGAAGTTACCTGTGGACATTCCTTCATGAATCTGTAAGTGGCTTTGATCTGCTTGGACTGTGAGTTCATGAAGAAGTCAGTGTGCATAATGTCTGGCTACTGCTTAACAGGGAGATCCTTTCTCCTTCTGGCCTTTTTCCTACTCTCCCGTAGTGTAGTCCCACCTCCTCTTTGTGTCTGCTCATGTAACTTCTTGGACTTCTTGAAAGCACATCCAATGTGGTGATTTGGGATGGGTGGGTTAATTTTCTGATCTGCTGACTTCCAGAAGCCACAGAAGATAGGTGTTGGGAATGTGGAGCCAGAAGGAAGAAGTGGGGGTGGTGGAGAAGACACAAAATTTCCATTTGGATAGCAGTGACCTGTTGGGTCAGCTGAAACTGTATTGTGAAACTGCACCCAAAATTGTGTACTTCCCCCAGATTTTTCTTAGCTTAATTCTGTGTCTCTGTTGGGATACTCTGTCCAAAAGATTTGTATTCTTCAGTTTTCCAGGCAGTAAAAGCCACAAAATAAGTGATAGAGAACCGTCTGGCAGACAAGTTTTAGCCAACCCTTCATTTAAAGTTTCCCTTTTCCTGTCCAAGATAAGCATATAATTGTTAATTCTAAACAAAAATACGGAGCATTTTTAGGATCAAAGACAGGCTATATCAGCAGCCTTTGAGACAGGAAAACAGATGATAGAAAACCAGCACACACATGCACTCAAGGAACCATACTGTACTCTATTCTTAGTGATGCTTACAACTGCAAGATAAGCCCCCAGTGGGAATGATGCAGGCAGACAGGTGATTATGTGTGTATTTGGGTGAAAGTGCATGCAAGATGAGCACATAACTTCAGGGTAAAAGTGTAAAACGAAACTGTGAGCATGGTGTTACTTACACAAACCCAACCAAATGTAGGTATTTAAAGCACTTTTTTACTAGACCAAACAGCACGTGTGTCTGAACTCAAATACTTACCAGAGCTGCTTGATTTAAATTCCTTCAAAGTTTCTAGTGCCTGTCTCGCTCCAGCCTCACATGTTGCCTCATAGCCATAGCTCTCGTTCCTGTGGCCTGTTGCGCCATCTGTCCATCTCTGGCAGGGATCTGATGCAGTGAGGTTTAAAGTTGTCTGAGCAGCACCTTGGCAAGCCTGGCTTTGCACGCTGGCAGTGCTCGTGGTGGGAATGGAAGCCCTGTGCCCCCTTCCACTCCCTAGGCAAGTGCACAGTGGCTAGGGGAGGGAAAGAAGTAGAACAGAGTTTTTTCCTTCTCCTTGTTCCTGTCTCTCGGTTGCTTGTGATGTGTGTTTTGCCTTTGCAAGGTCAGGAGCCTCTGCCCTGATGTGTGTAATGTCAGCTGGCACCCAGGAAGCTGGCTGCTGGCACAGGCTGTGATGTAAATCCTGGCCCATGGACGGGCTGATTTACGGAAAAAGAAACAAGATCTTGAACTATATGTTAGATAACATGGCAAATTTTTACATCCAGTCGTGTCCTTTGCCTCTATACCCAGTAGCTGTCCGAACAAATGCCTAACTCTTACTTTCGGTTAATAGAAACATATTTTTTAAAGTGAGGACTTCTGAAGTCTGGCTCTTGGCGAGCCTTTAAATTATTAAACTGACAGCTGTGAAGGAAAGCTGAAGATTTCAGCAGTGTGACACGCCAGAACAGACCCTTTATCAGCTTCTGCTGCCATGCAGGAGATTAGCAAGAGCAAGGCGAGAGCTGGCATGGGCACGATCCGGCTGTGAGCTTTGCAGGCAGTGATGGTCCTGCAGGGACAAACTGTGGAGTCTCTGGCAGCCTGGGAGCTCTAACCATCCAAAACCTCAGCTCTTCCTCTGTTCTGCTGCAGGTTCAGAGACCCTATAGCTGTTCAGTGGTGAGCTGTCTCTTCTGAGGAGATTTAAACAGCACTGCCCTTAAAAGGTTCCGTAAGTTAGAAGTGATGAATATGGAACTGTGTCCTGAAGAAACTGTGAGCTGTGAAGGGGATGACGGGCCCTTCAGCTTCCTCAGGATTGGGAGAGCCCTTTGGAGCCTCCACGCCACTACATCCCTGCCTGCAAACCTGTGCCTGGTTGTGAATGTCCCTGAGCTTCCTTGGCCTTGCTAGGAGTGCCTGAAGGAAGGTGTCACATCCTTAGTGTTTGGATAGTCATTGTTGGAAGCTTAATAATGGCACTATTGAAGTTGACAAGAATTTTATCAGAAGCAGAGCAATTCCAAGCTCATTTCCCTCATCGCTGAAGGCAACAGGTTGTGCCCATTTCAGCATTATTTGGCAGAAGGACTAAAGCATTATGTCTGGGTTTGAGCACTGACTTGGATAGCGCTGATCTTGCCCTCTGGCAACCAAAAGCAGTTTCCGTGGGCATGTTTTGATATAGATGCTGGTTGCCTATATCTTACAAGTTAGGGGTGTCTGAAATCTCCTTGTCTGTTGCTTCTTGATGCAAGATTGCCACCAAAATCTTGTATACCTCCCAAGAATCCCTCATTTTTTGCAGAAAATGTGCCTAGTAATTCAGGGATCCTCAGGCTTCAGTTGACTGAGCAGCAATATTTAAACACCTATTATTGCCGTTGTATATATGGTGCAGTTCTCTGTAGTGGGTGTAACTTGCATGACATTTAATGTCTCTACAGACTTTTGAATCCCTCTTTATCACTAGCTCTCACAAGAAGTGACATCTCTCCCTATTTACACTTCTGTTAAATAGTTCAGTAAATAATTGAGACTTCCTAGATGAGGTACTGATTTTGATAGAATAGTTCTTACAATCAGCACTGTCTTTCTACTTAGAGAAATATGAAGCATGTTTCTTAGAGATTTTTCTTTCTTTTGGAAGAGACAAAAAATTCAACAGAAATTTGTCTGCCTTTTTGTCAGAGTCAGTGTGTGAGTTTTGTTTTACAAAGGTAAAGGTTTTACATGGTAAACAGCCACACATTTTGAAGCTGTAAGACAAAACCGGTTTTCATTGGTCTTCCAAAGGTTTCACTTCAGGAACCTTACCACTTTCAGAAACCATATTAGAGTGCATAACTTTCAGAGTCATTAACTTGTGAAGGATGGTAATACCTACATAACTTTTTTTCTTATTCTAAGCTGGTCAACTTTTTTGTGGTGGTAGGATTGAAAAGTTCACTGTGAGGGGGCAGAAAGCCCATGGCACATGACAGTCACAGTTTCTAGAGCAATGATATTAAAAAACCTTTAGTGTTAGTGTATTGCTATGATACAGGGTTATATAAACTGTATCATTACAGAATTTATTAAATGCTATCACTGTGTTTGAAAGCGTGTTAAGACTCGGGTGTAAGCTTAGACTCTAAAAGGATTTGAGATACACAATTGTCTAGAGGTCACTTATTCTCAAATCAGATCCTGAAGGATCTTCAGATGTTGGACAAATGTCTATGCCATTTCAAGAATTGACAGAATTCCTTAAAATGAGATTTTGTAATCTGCCTAAGACAATCCGATTTTGTACTTCTCCTCAGGGGATGATTGTTTTTCTACCCCCTGCACATTTTTCTTGCAACCTCCTTAGTTCTTCACCAGTGGTTGCATTTCCCTTAGACAAGAGCTCCTGATTGGGTTCAAAACTAACCCTGAAAAAGTAGTTTTCAGTTGTCTCACTTGAGAAGACCCTTGTATGCTGACTTCTTCAGGGTGGATATCAGAGGTGATATCATCAGGTGTCTGTGGAACAGACTCCTCCAGAACTCTCTGTCCAAATAATTTCACTTTCATCAATTTGTTTTTCAAAATCAAGCAACCAAAAAGTTGGCAGTTTTCTCTGTGAGGTTTCACCACAGTGATACACTGAAAGAAAAGAGGTCGAAGTGAAGGTTGGTAAAGCTGCAAAATTAAGTGCTCTGAAATCAAGGTTTCCCACTAACTATCGTATCACAACAATTTCACTTACATATTTTAGCTACTATAAATCACTTAAATTTTAAAAAAGCATGTGTTTTTCAAATTTATATGTTCATTTTTTCTAGAGTCTTTGATACTTGATGCACCCTTTCATGTGTTTCAATCATACCCAGTGGTATTAATTCTAATGACAAATCCCATCTGTATATATATGAGATTCCTGGGCCAGGAATTTCAGTTTCTCATGGCCTTCAGTAAAATTTGGGCTATTCAACATTTCTAGAAATGAAGATGTAAGGCTTTGCTTCCTTAGTTCTTTCCTTTTAGCTATGCCTTTTAATAATTCAGTTGTTGCCATCAGCATCTTTCCTCAAGTGCAGCTCAGGGATCAAGTAGTTAACAACGCATGTGCAAATAGTGATCGTTCTTTTGCTATGCACATAAGAAGGCAAATGTTGTATGAGTGGTTTGTGCTGTATATTTTATGTATTCCATTCCAGATGGAGTCAATCATTAACTTTTGTCTCAGGTTAGCAGAGATCAGCAGGCAAGTTAATGTGAATAGCATGTGCAAGAATCTTATTTATGTATTTTATGTTAGAGGAGCTGCTTATGAAAAAGTGAAGGAAACTTGTTTCGATGTTGATGGTCATGCCGGGAAGGCAGAATTAATGTGCCAAAAGCAATCTAGGTTTGCATTTATGAAAAGCTCCATGCTTCTGTGGGAGCAGGGACAGTGGCACCAGGACAGAGAGGTTCCCCTATCATTAGTCATTATTATTTACTATTTGTGTAGCGGTAGTGCCTAAGAATTTGAGCTATTTATCAGGTCCCAACAGGGGTGGCTGCTGTATGCTCTGAAGAAAAGTAAAGCCCTTGGAACACAAACCTTGGCTGCAGTTGGTAGCAGTGTCTTGCAGCAGTGGTGAGTCCTGGACGGTGAGGGATGGTCTGTGTGAAGCCACCAAAGTGGGATTCTGTCAGGGATGGGATTTCTGGTTTGGGAGGTCAGACCCCCAGCCCAAGAGGGCATCCTGAAAGCACAGAGAAAAATAACTCCCAAATGTGGAGGTGCTGAGAGGATACTGTGTGTACCAAAATGGATAGGGAGCTCTGGGTGCCCTTTTCAGAAAAGAATCTGCTCTTTTCTCCCTGCAGAGTTAAATCAGTAAAGTATGAGCCCAGCCTGGAGCCAGAAGGGAACTCTGCCAGCTTTTACTATTGGGTAGATGGACAAGGATGAGGGAGGAATCAGTGCATCTCATTTTAATTGAGTTATTTCTTCTATCTGTAGACTCCAGTACTTTCTGAAGTGTAAAACTCACAGAATTTCAGTACTTCCTTTGATGTAGGACTTAAGAAAGTGAAGGGATATTTTCAGAGCAGCAAATGTCAGCCTCTCTGCAGTTGAGCAAAGTTCCTGACATAGACTTCTTTATCCTCATCAGTAAGTGTCCAGGCACTGAGTGCCACCTTGGTGGTAGCTCTGGGCTTGGGGTCTGCTCTCGGAAACAGGCATTCCCTTCGGAGGCTCAGGGCCCTTCTAACTTTCTTGCTACTTATTCTGCTTTTTATTTTCATAACCCTTGTATTGTTATTCTGTTAACTCTCTTGCTTCTACCATCCTGGCAGAGAAGACTTGTGTGAGTCCTTTTGCTAACTCAAAGATACTTTTTTTCCTGTGTTCAAGGCCTGTCATCTCCTCAAAATAAACTCATGTGGGAAGAGGTTAAACTGATGAAGAGCTGGCAAAGGGGATGAAAGGCTGGGGAAGAAGCAAGAGCTAATCGAGTTTGGTGTACCTGGTCTTTGAAGAAGAATTGTGTTGAGGCTCTAAAGATTAATAAAGACAGAAACTGTAAAACTTCAAGTCTCAGCAGAACCACTGGCATTTGGTGAGGGAAGGATGCATCTCATGTGTTAATTATGGATTGTTGGTTTTGTTCTTAAGCAAAATCAGGATGTGTAAACCATATATTTTAAACAATTTTAATGCTTAAACCACTGGAATTAAATAGGTGTTTCTGCATTCTGGTTCTCTCCTCTGTGCTTCCCCTCTTTTGGACTGGCTTAAGCATCTCTGGACCATCACCATATGGTGACCTGCACTGGGGAAGTGATCGGCAGAGCTTTTGGAAGGCTGGTATTTCAGTTGGGTCAGTTTTACAAACCAATTTACCACATGACCACAAAAAAGCTTTCTCTGAAGAAGTGCAGGGGGAGAAATGGATGCTGGCTTCCCCCCGTCAGTGAAATACGTACAGTTTGAGGCTGTGGTTTACTGATAGAGCGGATCTAACTGCAGGCTGCTGCTGCCCTGCTCTTATCACTTCCCTTGCACTCCACACTGGTGTTTGTCTGGGATCAGAAGTTCAGGGAACTGAAGCAGCTGAAGCCAAATAAGAAAAAATTAACTTTCTAAATAGGTTCAGCATGAAGTCAGACCAGTGCCAGCACTGGGGTGAAGGAGCCAGCAGAAACACATGGTCAAGTACAGGGAGAGGGAATGGTGGGAACAACCACTGCTTGGTTTGCTTGACCACCCCCTCAAGGCTTAATTTGCTGGATTCTCATTTAAGATTTTCAGACTCCAGTAGAAGACAGATTGTAAAAATGGTGTTGAGTTTAAAATGCCCAATGCACGTGTTGTTACTGTACAGGAACAGAGACTAAATTTGACAATGTTTCTTTTCGTTCGAGGCTTTTACCTTTGCTTCTGCACTCTTGCCATAGTATTGTGCATGAATGGATATTCAAATACTGACATTTCACGTATTTTGAAATTTGTACTATGCAATTTGCATGTCCAGCTTATCACCAGTGCGACAAGCACTACTTCAGAATGCAACCCCCACCTTAATTATCAGCCTTTTACAGTTTTCATAGTTTGCGTCTTAGCAGTGCCTCAATCCAGTAAATGCATTCAGCTCTCAAAGGTGCAGTTGCAAGTAATTAAAAAATGTTCTTGATTGCACTTGCTAATTCAGAGTGAATATAGAAGCATGTTTTCACATAACAAGGCTGTAATTCTCCCTTCTCCTGCAATTGTGTAGTTGAGTGCATGGACTACCCCAGCTGTGTCACAGGGATTTGCAGGCAGATGAGAGTTTTGTGGTTTCTGTGAGGAGCCAGGGGTAGGTCATGCTGTTTACAGGAGTGTTGGTCGAATGTTTCTGGCTACTGCTGCAGCAAAGAGCAGCCCAATTCCCTTGGTCTGGGCTTCTGCTACATGGCTGGTGCATGGCGTTGGTGTGTGTCTGAGCCCATGGTGAACAGTCTGGGGGGCTCAGCCAGGTTATCTTCATGTCAAACTAGCACCAGTGACAGTAAAACGGATAAGGTCAGCTGGCCTGAGGTCAGGGGGTGCGGACCCCGCAGTGAGATTGTCTTCTCAGGGAACTACTTCTTGATGTTAAAAGTATAGCTCTGCCAGCCCAGGAGCCCCTTCTCACCCCCTTCATCCATTCTTGCCCTGCTCGACCCTTGTTTAGATGTCAGGTTTTTTGTAGAGATCATATTGCAATGCTGGACAAAATTTGGGTGACTCCATCCAAACAGGTCTATGGCGGTGTGGGTGAGGGCAGCAAGTGCAGAGATGCTCACTTGAAGGTAAAAAATAAAATGCCAAGCTGTTACTAAATTGCTGATCGGAGCAAAAGCCAATGTACCTAAGAGATGGTGACAGCAAAGATAGGATCTTGAAAGTCAAGTATGGTAATACTGTGTTTGGTGTGACAGAGGAGGAGAAGGCAGTGGAAGGAACTGGGGAGATGGACACTGTTACTCTTCTCAAGAGCTGTGGCAGCTGTCTTTCCAAGAGTATTACAGCTAGGTAAGATTCAGACAAGATGATATTTGTCAATGACAGTGCATAGAAGAAGACTTTTGAGGTTGAAAATAATAGGGAAGGGGAACTTGAAACAGAACTTGAACTTTCTGAGGGAGAGGTATAGCTGTCCTGAAAGGGGCATTGCACAAGGAATCTGCAGAGGCCAAAGTTCTTCTGCTGATGCAGCAGTGTCGTATTTATCCTTTATGAATCTTACGTGATGTACATGGTTTGGGAAGATTCTCCCACCCCCAGTAACACAGTGACTATCTAGCACAGTAGCCTTTGAGTTTATGTTATAGAGGTTTGTGTGGCTTTCCTTGCTTCTCACACTAAGCTCTCTTGCCAAAATGGGTGTTTTTCCGTAATGTTCTTATGAGTGTTCATCTGAACTGCTGTACAGCCCACTGGCTCTGTGTCTGCATCACTTTCCTGCATATTGGGCCAAATGAGTTTATTGGCAGCTAAGAAGAAGTGTTTGTATGTCGTACTGTTGCTCTTCTCGTTGTGACTTGTGTGTGCAAGGCATTGTGGCTGCTTAAAGCAGGCCTGCGTGTCCCTTTGTGTTTGCACAAGTCAGTCTTGGCCCTGATTTGAGGCAAAGCAAATGCAAGACATAATTATAATATGGTTAGTAAAAACAATTATTTTTAATTTAATTCTGATGAATATTGTAAAATATTCACAGGAAGCTGAATTTCTGAGAGCTTATCTGAGGAATCAGTCCAGCATTTATGCTCATCCTCTTTGGAAGGAAAATCTGACAACACACAGCCGACACATCAATCAAAGTTAGGATTGCAAATAATGGAAATTACTTATGAAAAGATATTAGCTTAGCATTATTTATAGCACTGATTGTCAGCAGTGGAACAATTTCCTTTCCTTTTTTTCTGAAAAGATCCTTGTCTTGATAATCATACATCCTTTTCTGCAGTAGCATATAATTGTATAGCTTAGAAATTAGGGCGATATAATAGAAAGCTGTTGATTGTTTCCTGATGCTCAGGATGTAATTAACTTACACTTTCCTCTAGCTGAAACTAATTTATTTTACTAAAATGTAGAAAAAGTAACTCTTAGCTTAAACTGCTATTTTACTGCTTGTTCAGTGCAAACAGAGAGAGATTGTCATGGGAAGAAGCTCAAAGTAGCATTATCATGTACAAATCCCAAAAGAAATTGTACAAATATCATTTTGATAATGTCTAGAAGCTTAAAGACTTGTCTTGGACAATTATTTTCAAAAGTCATAGCACGTTGGACAAATTCAGACCTTTCAAGTCTTTTGGGAAATGGTAGAAATAGATGAGGTTAGATGAGGTTAATAAGTAGATCTCTGTGACAAGAAAAGTGGATTCATAATAGTAGCCATTGGTATCTTATTACTACATGTCTAATTAGACAAGACAATGAAAATGGGTTCTTAAAAACACACTGAAGAGAATAAATAAAGCAAGGTTTATTAAAAGCTTTATTTTATTTTAATAAGATTTATTTATTTATCTTTAATTTATGCAAAATTTTGCAACTCTCTAAAACAGACTGAAAAAAGGTGTCTTCCTACAAGACTCAAGCCCCAAAGAGGTCTGGCTCTCAGTTTGGGGTGCGGTTGGAGCATATGATGTACAAAGAGGTGGTGAGGGCTGGGTCTGCTCAGCCTAGAGAAGAAAAGGCCTGGGGAATTCTTACTTCTGGTTGCAGCTACCAAAGTGAGAAGATGTAGGGAAAGGAGGATAGAGTTTTCCAAGGTGTACAGGATTGGTACAAGAGGCAGTGGTCAAAATTTGCAAGGTACTTTCTGTTGCCGTGGGGGGGTAACCCGGCTAGGGACCCTCACGACAACAACTAGTTCTTGTCTTCAGTCTGCGATCTCAGGGGGCTCGGTCTGCGCACTGGTGCAGGAGGCGTCGGGAATAAGGAGAGCGGGAGCTGGCTCGTTGCTTGATGGGTTTATTGGAAAGGGCTCCGGAGTAGGGGAATAGGGTTACAGGTAGGAGGGGGTCGGGGCAGCAAGAGCTGGGAGAAAGCCTCCCGTCATCCCCACACCCCCAAGGGGTCTATCCCCGGGGGTGCCAGGACAAGGGAAGGGCCGACTGCCCTATACAGC
>VZRL01001285.1:180926-264647 GCA_013397895.1 Origma solitaria | reverse complement strand
TTTCTTTCAACCTTATAATTTATAACTTTATTAAAGTCTTAATTTTCTAATTTTATTTAACAAGTACCATAGTAATGGCCAACTCGAATATGCGAAAAATCACTCATTTTACTTATAACACCAGAGAAGGGGAATAGAGCTGGTAAAGGGTCTGGAGCACAAGTTTGATGAGGAGCAGCTGAGGGAGCTGGGGGTGTCTAGTGTGGAGAAAAGGAGGCTCAGGGGAGACTTTATCACTCTCTACAACTGCCTGAGAGGAGGCTGTAGCCAGGTGGGGACTGGACTCTTCTCCCAGGTAACAAGCAATAGGGGAAGAAGTAATGGCCTCACGTTGTACCAGAGGAGGATTAGATTGGACATTTTGAAAAATTTCTTCACTGAAGTGGTTGTCAAGCACTGGAACAGGCTGCCCAGGGAAGGGGTGAAATCACCATCCCTGGAGGTATTTAAAAGACGTGTAGATGTGGTACTTAGGGACATGGTTTAGTGGTGGGCTTGCTGGTGCTGGTTTAAGGGTTGGACTTGATCTTAGAAGTATTTTCCAACATAAGCATTTCTATGATTCTGTGATACTGTCATTCAGCATTTATAAAGCTGGTTTTGGTTGCATTCAAATTAAGACCTAATTAACACGGTACTGTGCTTTGATAACCAGCACGAGTAATAGACTAAACCTTGGCACATGCTCTAGCCATCCTCCATGTGCCTGGGCAGCTGCAACAAGAAGTGCCTGTGGTCAGTCTGCCCCACTGTGCTTGTTCAAACCATCTGAGGAGCAATCATAGCCGAGCTCCTGCAGATCTGCCCTTCTTCAAGACAGGGCTCATCTTGAGGTGATGAATTGGATTAACACACAGTGTTGGGCCATTTACACCAATGATGGGTGAATATCTGAGTCTGTGTAAAGCACAGTGCAGGTCTGAACCACTCAGCTCCTCTTGTCCTGTTGCCCATCTCTAACTGTCTGTGCAACGTGTTTCGGATTCAGCTTGAGGCCCAAGACAAAGTTTGGAGTATGCTGTAAACATAACCACGTTGTTGTAATCTAAATCCAGCAGCATTCTGCTGGGGCTAATGCGTGTGTAAAGCTGATGCCATTGCTTGGTGAATAAGGATCAAGGTGCTTGTTCTGAGTTATTAAAGCAGTAAGAAGTCACATTTTGAATTTATTGTAAGAGCATATAAATACCTGTTCATCGAGCTTTCTGCATGTGTGGAGAGAGAATTTTGCCTGGAAGGAGAAATGACAAACACATGGCCCAGCAATGGGAGCAAGCTGTTCAGCAGAGCAGAAGAGCTTTTCTGGACTCCTTAGAGATTTATTTATTACTTTAAAGGAAAATTCCCATGTAATCTTAAGAGCAGAGGAAGAATGCTTCTTCAATATTTATCTTTTCAAAGCTTATATACTTGTGAGCTTTTGACAAGGCCTAATCAAAGAAGACAAGATCCTTGATAGCGTCCTCACAGAAGGAACTATTCATAAAGAGTGGTTATACCACAGCTGTGTATCTGTTCATGTCATATATATGAAATGTTGAAAACTGCTGAGCTAATCAAACAAAGCTATCCCCAGGCTAGATTTTTGCAAAAGGAAAATATTTTAAATAGAATCAGTATTTAACTAGGATTTTTAATAATAGATTTTCCCTAATGATAAAGTTCTTCATTAGCCTATCAGAATTTAGGAGTAAGCAACTTCATGCCATTAAGTAATCCCCTTAAATTCACATACCATAATTCTTGCTGTTATGTGTTTGTATGACCTAGATAAAGAGAGTGATTTAAAGCTGATAGGATGGTTTTTGTCATTAAAACATTTGTGTCAGAGAACAATCCTTTCTGTGTTTAAAAAATAAATGCTTTAGTGTTATGTTGCAAAATTTTTGGGTAAAACCATTGTTACCATTGGCGTACATTCATTTGGAACTTACTCAGTGTAGTCTGGGGCAATCAGTGGATTTCCGAGACATTTTTCATTTTTTCATCTGCACGTGGTGGGTTTTTTTTCTTTTTCTTTTGGCACTTGCAGTGATACCTTATTGAATGTTACAGAATTTTCTGTAAGAATAAAATGTATAAATGAGCAGAATGTTAATTAGGATTATATGATTTGTTGCCTCCAGCTGACTGGAAAGGTCATACTGGCTTGTGTTTTACTCTCAAAGACAAGACAACTTAAGGGAACTCTAAAAGGCTGTAACATTACTTGATTTAGGCTTCTAACCTTTTTTGATTTGTTCACTTTAATAATTCCATACTCTATAATATTTCAATAAAGAAAATAAAGTCATGTGCCACTATATAAAATTAGACAAATTCCAGGCTATGCAGACCAAGCCGACTATGACAATCTAGACCTGTTCTATGTGGCAGCTTCACAAGATCTCAGGTTAGAGGTTGGAGGTGCCTGCAAACCTGGTGATCTGGATCTCAGGAGGATGAGTGGATGTTGCATGTGGAGGCAGGAAAGCCAACTAAGTTCAAACATGTAGAGACTTCCTCCAAGGGTGAGATGCAGAGCTGGGCTGTGGAGCTGGCAGAGGGATCCTCAGCCACTGCAGTTCCTCCTGGCTTCTACACTTTGATTTAGCAAGGAAGCCGAGCAGACCCTTGGCCTCTGTGCATGCTGCTACCCAGCTGATGGGGTTTGCTTACAGCAGATCCTCAGCTCTGTCTTGACACTGTTGTATGTCACAAAGGTTGCAGGGTTTCCTTCAGATGCTGAAGGACAACATGCCACTAGTTTGGTGTTGCCTGGCCAGTTAATTCCCCATCTTTTCAATCAGCCAGGTAAGGACCATTGTGTGCTTGCACAGTGAAAATGAAAACCAAGGAGCACCCTGTGGCAAAAGCAGGGAAACAGTCACAGAATGAGGGCATCTCTCATTGTACTTACAGGCCCTGAGCTTTGGCAAGCACACAGAGATAGTCTGTATATCTGCATACACACTCGTAATAAAAGCTTTAATACAGAGAGCAAGGGTCTTAATATAGGCAGCATTTGAACTTTCCTTTTTTGCAGATGACATGAACCAGGACTTAAAAAAGGCTGAATCCTGGTATGGGGCATTCAAAGGCCAGGCTCTGGTATTCTTCCACCCTTCAGTATTCCCAAGGTTGTTAGGAGATAGCAGTGTAAATCATGTAATTATAAAACACAGGATGGGAAGGTCGTCTGTAGAATATTATAATACATAATCCTTTGGTATATTTATTACAGTTCTCTGAAAGTCATTTAGATTCTTGCCTTAAGTAAGAATTAGAAATCTTTTCTCCAAAACTTTATCTAATTCTTTCATTAGGATCCTCAGCATTACTTAAATAGCTTTTCTTGCTCTCTGCTTTTAACTCACCTGAAAGATTATAGACAGCAATTCTGTTCCTCTCACTTTTTGTCTAAGTAAGGCCTGACTCCCAATCCAGTAACATTTTCTTTCTGCTCATGAGACTGGCTCATGATTTCTCCTACCCGAGTAGAGCTACATCATTGCATCTCTTTGAGCTTATCATTTTTTAATGAGATGTCATGAACAAAGCACAGCATTTAGGTGATGTTCTGTAGTATCATATACTATGACATAAACAACTGGATTTCTCATAATTTCTGGAAACATCTCTCTTAGTACAATATAAAGTTGCCCTTGGTTTTTGTATGGTCTCAGCCTGGATTAGTAAAAGTTTCACTACTCTATATTCATCTATTTCTTACTCTGTCTCTTTCAGCCTCTGAGTTCTCAGTTTTCGGCAGAGGATTTTGTTGTTAGTGCACAGCCTTACATTTTATAGTCTCACCTCCATTTCTAATTATGAACTGAAGGTCGTCCTCTAACAATTCAATTGCCTCTAGGCAATCCAGTCAAATGGATCATTGCTTTCAGTGCTTAAAGATCAGTTTTTCAGTTTTATTTTACAGTTTAGTGGTCAACCACTGGATTTCAATAGACTTCTGGATGACAGTGGAAAGAGCTCCCTTGAATCATGTCTTTGGTCAGTGTAAGATCCTGCATATTGAAGTATTGCCAGCTGTAGGACCTAAAAAAGTATGTATCAGTGTCAAAAAATGGTTGGAATTTTTTTTAAATTTAAAGAAATTAAATTCAAAGAGCCTTTTCTAGTGAGTACTTTTGCACTTACTGTCACAGCTTCCTTCAAAATAAAAAGAAATTCTGGTAATGCAGTTGTGCTAAACATGAAAGAAAGAAAGATACTCATTTAGAATGTGAAGAGGTATACAAAGTTTGATGGTTTTAATACAACATACTGTCTATTGAAATAGTATTCCATCTATATTCATTATAAGATGGACCTACATATTTGTTGGAAGTGAAAAAAATTTCAGACGTAGCCCCAGTATAAAATCGAGTTTGTTAACAATAGTACATAACACTAAGTATTTTATTACTCATTGTATTACCTGTCAAGAACAGGATATTTATGCTTAATGACAGTCATGATTTCACACCACAGTATTTGGATAAGGGTTTTGTGTAGAGATGGAAAACAATTGCCAGAAACAATTGAGATATTACTGCAGTATGATGCTTTATTAATGATGAAGGCAGGTGTTTTATTCTTGCTTTCAGCAGGGTTGCCAAGGACCACTGAAAGAAGTCCAAACAGTTGGTGCTCCTCTGAGAAGTGCAAAATATCAGGGGGAATATCTCCTGCAGATCTGCAGTTCTCAGGCTAAGAATGGCCAAACCTGGAAGGACTTTGAACTCAGAGTTACCCATATAATATAGTCCCAGCAAAACTATTTGTCACTTATTGACAGGGTGGGAGAAATACCAAACTGCATTCAAGATTAGACACTTGACTAATTTCAGTTCTGCCATGGGTTTCTTGTGTTATCTCCGGCAGATAACAACCCCTTTCACTGTTTGCACTGCAGGCTTGTTCGCTGCTGTGGCGCTTTCTGGGCATTACAGACTTGCTTTTCCCCAGCTATGCTGAGAGATGGGTGGGTGAAAAGACCTTGTTTCTCAGGTGGGTGAAAAGGCCTTGTTTCTCAGGTGGTCTGAAACTTGCTGCACACAGTGCAAGTTCCTGCCAAGGTCCAAGTCAGCTTTTCCCTCTGGGTAAGTGTGAAAGAGGTGTCAGCCTTGCTGCATCAGGGCCCTCAGCCTGTAAGTTTCTTGGTTCCACTACTCCTTGGCATGCCGGGTGCATCCTGGAGGGGAGTTCTCACACACCAGGGCTTTCTGGTACCCACAGCCATCTGTGTCCTTGGTGCAGCCCCTCTTCTTGACTCCAGTGAGGCAGGCCTGTAGTTGAGCATCCTATTCCCCAGCTGCTGGTCTTTCTCTCCAGGTTCCTGAATGCAGTGCTAGCAGGAATATCTGTAGCAGTAGGGTTTAGGCTCTATGACGTGTATTTTCCCTGTTTAGCCCATTTACCATTTCGAAGTAACATTCCCTTCTTCCAGCCATGTTACTGAGATTACAGGCCTGCATTCCCTGACACAAATTTCATTGATTTTCACTGGCCTCCCTTGACACCTCACTGCTTCTTCCTGAGTTTGCTTTATTCATTTATTGAGAGGTATTTTAGCATAAGTCTGCAAGACTTGGTGGGCTTATTACCATATTAATCCAGACATAGGATAACTGTTCTGCTATAGTTTCTGGTCTGTACTTAGAAATTTTGATGGTTTGTGGTAGAAGTCTTCAATTTAGATTGGGAGAATATCCTTGAGAAAATTAATCCCCGCAGTACATATTGATTTAATAGGCCTAAGAATATCCTTTCAATGGAGACACAGAAGGTTAATGTGGATAAAAAACCTAGCAGATGGATGTAAGCAAAGATGGCTTGTTCTTGAGTGAAAAGTACATCAGTTCTTTTGGGGATCCACACAGTAGTATCCCATAGACTTTGACGTGCATACATTTGTCCCATGGTGCATCCCAGCTCATCTGTAACTGAGTCAGAAGCACAATTATGTCTGTCTTCCATATAGAGAAGGAGGGCTGTGATTTGCTGAGTTCTGACAGCGTCAGCCCAGAAAGTGAGCAGCCAGAGTGAGACAGGCAGACTTCCACTTTCCTTATGACTAGGGGCAGGTGAAATAAAAACTTGCCTGTATTCTGTGTTTTCCTCTTTGTAAAACCCAGTTTTATGCTTTCCAGCAAGACAGAAGCTCTCAAGGTTCAAGTGCACAGGCAGTTAGATGTATTATTCATGTGTGTACACATTTTATTTAAAAGTGAAATGCAAGTGAAATGGCTTGGCAGGCAGGGAGATTAGTCACTTCACAGCTTCCGTAGGTTTTACAAGGGGTCTCTACTTTTATGACAGATCAATACAAACACAGATCTAATTTCCTCTGCAGTCTGGAGTGCTCTGGATTGAGGCTGTGGCTCTGAATTTCTGGCCTGAATTTGTGGGTTGAAAGAGACTGTTCAAGAGCCATCATTTTGATTTCATCCCAGACTCTGAGCAATGCCTGTGTCTGTTCCCCAGAGTTTGCTTTGATCCCTGACAGTGTCAGTGAGCTGTTACGAGTATTGGGGATGTTGCTGTGCATGTTTGGTTGCAGGCTTAGCAGCCTTAGTACTTTCTGAATGTATAAAAAAAGACTTCATAAAAGAGGCAGCCACAATATTTTATTTAAAGCCACAGGGACACTGGTGAACTGTCTCTTCTTTGGAAGCTTTAGCATTTCCTCTGCAGTGCACCAAAAGATGGTTTACTTGAAGTCACTCTATCTGGCTCTGCTTTCTGGCATCTCCTCACTTTGATTACATACATGGCTGTGGGCAAAAAAGTGGAGATTATCACAGTGATGAGAACTGATATCAGGAGGTGCTTTGAAGACACCCTTTCTAAACATATTTGAGATGGCAGAAATCCTGTTCTGCCACAGCTACCAAAACAGAAATATCTTCATCCTATTTCCAGTACGACCCCATGTTTTAAAGGGTAATTTAGCTCCTGTGAATATCAAGTAACAGAACTAAGTGATTGCAGAGCTGAAGCATAAATAGAAAGAGGAACAGGCAGCAGTGAAATGCTGACACTTCAGCTGAGACTTGGCAAGCCCAGCTGGAAATGCTCGTCCCGGCAATACACACTGCATTCACAGAGTACCTTCACGATCGCCTCTGTGTACAAAGTTCATTTTCTCACTGGCCTATTTTATTTTTTTGCTGACAGTGCAAAGACAAAAATTTAGTATAAAGGACATTTTACATAGTTTTTCCTGGGTGGACATATATACACAAATGCCAGCTTATGCTCATTTATTTTGTAATGAATCGGGTGTGTAACTGATTTGCAAGTTTTAAATTTCAGTGGGACTTAGGCTTCTAAGTCACTGAGACACTTTGAAAATGTGATCTTCTAGTAAGATGCCTGTCTACCCCACTGTAGACAGCTCATGTGCTTATATTAGAAAACACCAAACTTTGTGACCTCTGGGAGGATACAAAACTGTTTTATTTCAAACTGAAAGGGGTGATTCTGCCTGTCAGTGGAGCCCCTAGGATGTTCCTTGAGAAGAGGTGTGAAAAACCTATGCTCTTTGGCCCCCGTGAATTGTCCTTATCTGTGGCAAGATACTGCTGGTGCTGGTTTATGTTTGTGACAAAGGACATTGTGCCTAATTTTCCTTCAAAATAAGTCAATCCTTCTCTTGTAGAAGTTCCATATATATATGAAACTTGTGAAAGACTTTTAAGATGGCAGAAACCACCTGCAGTGCTTTGCCTGTCTTCATATAGCTGCTAATTTTCAAGGGATCTAGTATGGTTTTGTTCAGAATTTACCCCAATTTGATAAAATTGTAGCAGTTCAACAAATGCTGCCTGGCAGTGCCTAGCCTGGGATGGTCACTGAAGCCCAGGGTGAGCGCAAGGTGTGACACAGCAGTAACCCATGAGCATGCTGGAGCTCCTCAGCAGCAGCTGAGCATGCTGAGGCAGGACGTGCTTTGTGCCGTAACTAATTACAACATCACTGTGTATTGTTCAATAATTAGCAAATTCTGATAGGAATTTCTGTTTTCAGTGATCTCTTCACTAGTGTTTTGTTCTTCCGTTAAAAAAACTTGTTTTATCCAAAGCATTGTGGGCAGCAGTTTGAGGGAGTTGATTCTGCCCCTCAGCTCCGCTCTGGTGAGACCTCACCTGGAGTCCTGTATCCAGCTGTGGGATCCTCAGCACAGGAAGGATATGGACCTGTTGGAGCAGTCCAGAGAAAGACCCTGAAAATGATTAGAGGGAGAGAGCACCCCTTGTGAAAGCAGAAAAACAGACTGGGAGTGTTGGGGCTGTGCAGTCTGGGGAAGAGAAGGCTCCAGGGAGACCTTATTGCGGCCTTTCAGTGCTTAAAGGGGGCTTAGAAGAAAGATGGGGACCAACTTTTTAGTAGGGCCTGTCACAATAGGACAGGGGTAATAGTTGAAATTAAAAGAGGTAAGTTCAGACTAGATATAAGGAATACATTTTTTGTGATGAGGTTGGTGAAATACTGGAACAGGTTGCCCAGAAAGATGGTAGATGCCCCGTCCCTGGAAACATTCAAGGGCAGCGTGGAGGGGCTCTGAGCAACTTGATATAATAGATGTCTCTGCTCATGTTGGACTAGAAGACCTTCAAAGGTCCTTTTCAACCCAAACTGTTCTATGGTTCTATGAGTCTGTGATTCTATGATATATGCATCTTCATGTGTTTGTGTGATTGTTCCAGGAATGTTAAAAGAGGTGAATGAGTGGAGCACATTATGAAAGTCTTTGTACCATGTTGTCTGTTTAGAGTGTCAGGGACCAGCCTGTTCCTTGCACATTTTTTTGAGCCTGGCTAGGATAAACATAGGGACTATATAGGATGTGTCAGGAACTAGCAGAATAATTATTCAGAAAATTACCAAGAAGAGCAGGAGTTTTTAGATTTTTTCATTCATAGAACTCAAGATTGGATAATGCTTTGCAAGATCTATGTTAGGCAAGCACAGACTGCATGACTTAATAAAGGGAAATAGCTGAGTGAGATATTTGGACTGTGGTTCAGTTAAAGATATCCTTACTGTATTCATCCAGCAGGTTGGCCCTTTCTGGGGTTTAAAAGGAAAGCTACTGTGCAGGCACTGTCTCATAAATCCTTACCCATTGGTTCAGAAAAGTCAAGGAACTTCAAAATGCATAATGCCCCTGGTGGAAATAAAAACGCCCCAATTGGTGAAAACCAAAATCTGAGTTCCACATCACTGCAACAGCAATTTCACCCCAAGTTAGTGCCTGGTTCTTCATTTCTAAGGCAAAAATTTAGATTTTTCCATTATCATGAAAAAGCCTAATGGCATCTCAACAAATTATATTGTTCCGATAGCTCTGAACACATTTCTGCAAAACAGGAGCCATGTGTTCCAAGTTGTCTTGTTCCCTGCTATGTGGGAGGGAGGCAGTTCTGTTTGGAGCAAGAGTCCCTACATATTGTAAATTAGGAGCAACTCCTGTTTAGACAAACCCCCAAGAAAACTGTTCTGGCATGCATGCTTGCAAATACAGCCTGTCTTTATTTGTTGTAAGCATGAGTAAGAGCCGTGGATATAAATTTGTAAATATTAAAGGCTTCCATATGCCTGTAACAGTTCACAGGCAATTGCTCAGATGCTCTGGATCTCCCATTTTTGTCTTCAGGTAGGGCGGACTGTGGCCCCACATGCAAAATCTGGCAGGTGATCTTGAATAATGTATGGAATTACATATGGATGATGTATTTGATGTATTGGTGTACACAAGATTGTTTCTGGTGTTAAGCTATTAAGTTGCAGAAAGTGGGTCAACTTTTCAAAGGCTTGTTGAACCAAGCTGTCCCCCATCAGCCCTTGTTGTTTGCCTCTCTCTTCTCCCCTTCTCCCCTCAAGCTGGTCAGGGTTTGTCAGTCAGCTAATTCTCCTGAGCAGCTCTTGAGAAAAACTTCTTCTAGTGAGAAAAATGTTTGATGTCAAGTTAGGTCTTTTCCAGTCATCATGCAGACTAGCTGACATAAAGTGATTAATGTTACTTAAAGGGAAAACATCAAGGACTTTGGGTGAGAAGCCTGTTTCTCAGTGCCAAGGGATAAAGAATTTACCACTTCACTTGAGCATTGGTTCCAGTGTATAATTGTATTCACTGGTACATTTTATTCCTTTTTATTCCATTTGATTTGGGTCCTGATAAGTACTTCTGGGCACAGACACATTTTTTTAATTCCTGCCTGAACTTTTGATTGGCACACTGCAATATGGTCAATAACTTTACTTGAGGCTTCTATATTTGTAGTTTACATTAGGTAGAGTATCAATTTATTGAGCTACTTCTCCTCCAAAGAGTTTTATTTTCAGCAGGTTTGTAGAGGTGAGGGTGCCTTGACAAACAGAACAGCATACACCACCAAAGAGAAAATCTGAATTCCCTTTGTGTTCATTATTCCAAATAAAATAGCCTGGACATAATTCAGTATGGATATAGTTGGTATAGACTGCAGAAGAAATTCCCACATTCATTTGGAAATGAAAGTTTGTTAAGGGTTATGTGGTCATGTTTTCTTTGACTTAATGATTTTATAGCCTCCTACCAAATTTGGATCCACTTTATCAACTGGATTGAAGTAATTCAGATAATGAAATATCTATGAGTTTTATGAATATAGTCAAAAAGGTATACAGAGAGATGCTATAAAATGTCTGAGTGAGGAGAATGATTGCAGTGGGAACCTGTGTCTTTTGACATGACAGAGGAACTGAAAATATTTACAAGCCCACCAACTGCAGGAAAGCCTGCAGTCAGAATTTAAGGCATAAATGCTCATTTTGGGGGTCTTGACTACTGACTTGTCTGTGAAATGCCAGACCAATCCTGGCACACTCCCACGCAACATGTGAACAAAGAATTTCATAGAAGGGGTTTTCCCTTTTGTATCAGATTAACTCCATCCATTTAGACTTACACTGCTGACTGAAAGCTGGGTTGAGCTGTCTACATTTGTATTATCCATTCTTTTTCTAGTTTTGTTCTTGCAGGTTATTGTGTGAGATAAAACTGGATGAACATTAACAGAACCTGGAATGTATTTTAATTGTAAAGCTCCATCAGATGTACTGATAATTGCATGTTCTATAATTAAAACCATGTATGCTTTTCTTTCTAAGCATGGTGACAGCTGTTAGAGCACATCTGGAAAATATGCTTTAAGCAAAAGTATTTTAGCTCAGAGAATTTCACAATGCGTGGGATATTTACCAGCATTTCTTTCCAGAATACTAATCTGATTTATCAGTATTTTTAATATTAAAGTCTTGCCTTTTTTTTAATGATGTTTGCAAAGCTGGTTTTGAATTCACATCCCAGATTGACCATTGCAGTGTAGTTCAAGGCTAAATACTGCAGAACAAAGTATTGCTTTGCTACTATTTTTAGGCAGAAGCCTATATAAGTCTTGTCTGATGCTGTAATAATATTTTCTTCACTGATTTTAGCCAAATATTTCCCCTTTTCCTGATTCTGAGAAATTATTGTTTCATACTGGAATTTCATTAAGAGGAAAATTTCTCCTACTCCTGCTCTGTGGTTCTTGAGGCTCATGTTAACACCCTTCTGTGCCATCACCCTTTTACCCCCTACAAGCATTATAGCATTACTCAGGACTCTCTGAAGTCAGAGTGTTTACAAGGTAGGATCCTGAACACTTGGAAATGACCAGCAATGTTTCTGGTTTGTGAAAGGAGCCCAAGCATTGTGGTTTTTGTGCTTTTGTCAGAACTGTGGTATAGACACTACAAGACCAGATTTTCTGATACCATTCATTAAAATGCAACTAGAAAGCATAAAACATCAAACAACTTTAAAACCCTCTATCCATTAATTTATTGCTAATGTTGCTTATTTTGTTTATTTGGAAAAAA
Organism: Origma solitaria; assembly: GCA_013397895.1. Taxonomy (NCBI): domain Eukaryota; kingdom Metazoa; phylum Chordata; class Aves; order Passeriformes; family Acanthizidae; genus Origma; species Origma solitaria. Next base: position 252,758 of record VZRL01001285.1, on the reverse strand, counting down.
ATGTCTAACCATGAACATTCAGAACCTCTGAACCTCAAGGTATTACTCTCATCAGTCTTGCATTCTGACTCATACATCTCAAAAACTGCCAACCAACTTGCTTTCAAGATGATGGGGGAGATTTTGCAGGCAGAGAACATTTGCTAGCACGTGCCCAAGTGAGAAATTATTTTTCCTTTATTTGGAGTAGGAGGCACCTTTTGATGATTGATAACATTGTGTTGGAGCGACTTCACCCCTGAATTTTAAATCATAAATGCTATGCTTGTTGTGAAGTTGGAGGCAAAATGCAGTTACCCAACCAGGGGAGAAGCTACAGCTGCAAAAATTAATGAGATTAAAAAAACAAAAAAATCTACAGCAGTGATACTATAAAATAATATAGAACACATTGGTGGTAATGTGGGAAAATTAATTCCAAATTATTGACAGTTTAATTGACCTACAGGAAGTATTTTAATGGACTTAGTGTGGTGTGCTGTTCTTCAGTTTTTTGAACTTTTCCACTGAGCAGAAAGCAAGTTTTTCCAATTATGGGGTTTAAAGTTGTAACAAATGGTTGCTGTGGGTTGCCTGGGTGTGAGAAGCCAGCGCTGGATGTGTGACTGGGGCTCTTGTGCCCACCACTGCCAGGCCCATCCTGCGAGCGGGGCTTGGCTGCCGCTGCTCCGCTCTCGTCCCCCTCTCGCTGGTTACAGAAGCTCTTGGCAAATGACACTTACCAGGTGATTTGACCCCCAGGCTCCGACTGCATGAAGAAAAGGTCATTAAGGATCGGCGACACCACCTCAAAACGTACCCGAACTGCTTCGTTGCTAAAGAGCTGATTGACTGGCTGATCGACCACAAAGAGGCCTCTGACAGGGAGACGGCCATAAAACTGGTGCAGAAATTACTGGATCACAGCATTATCCACCATGGTAAGTGCAGTGTCAGCTGCTAAAAAGTTCTAAGCTAAATTTTATTGACTGCTGTGAGACAAAGGGAAATCCCACGCCTGCTCTTCAGCCAAGTATAGGACAGGTAGGATCCTTTCTCTTCCAGAAATGGAGCATCTCCCTTGAACTGGGCTGCTGTGCAAGGTCACCTGTGTCCTGAAGTAGATGAGGGCCTGAAGGGGTGTGGAGAGATGCTCCCCATTGCAGGGGGGGAAGTTACTGGAGACTGTGATGCTGCTTCCCTGTCTCCAGAGCAGCCCCAGCTGGATTGTGTCCCCCCTCTCCCTGCTGCCCTCATTTCCCTGCTCCTAAGAGCACATTTCTCCAGCTGAAAAACCCATCTGAAAAATCAGCCAGCAAAAAAAAAAAGATCATTTTCTCACGTGGATTAGTTCCCTGGCCCTGGCCCTCACACCAGCTGCACAAACATTAGTGCTGGTACAGCTGCAAGAAAGTTAGTGGTCTGGCTGTGCCCTGATTAATTTTCTCCTAAACTTGTTGTCTATTTGAGATCTGTTCCTTTCAGCTTCTTGAATAACAATTCAGGCTGATGAAAAGAAGACTTCCAATTCACTGGTAGCATTTAGTTGCCTTTTGGGGCACAAAGAGGCTGGGAAGCGCATGAGCAAAGAAGGTCCAAGGCCTCAATTTCAAGCCTATAGTATTACCTATTTCAAAATGGCAAATGTACCATTTGTTTCTTTTTTAAGAGAAAACTGAGTGACTACAAACAGACTAATGTTGACTTTATGCAGAGGTCATTGTACGTACAGCAATGCTGCTGCTATCTGCAGTACATTAACAACACCTTAATTAAAGTCAGAAATGGACATATTGAATGAGTGCCACTTCTACAGCTTCTGCTTGGCTATTAAATGAAAATTCTAGGTTGTTATGGAAACTGGGACTCACGGTAGATAGTTAAAGAATAAAGTAATTATATGGTATTCAAATCTGTCTACTTAATCCTCTATTGAGAAAATGTCAGTGAAGAGTTGCGTGGATGCCTGAGTGACTTAATTTAATTGAGCAATCAATGTTTTATTGCTGAATGCTTGTTTAAAGCTCTAACAACCTTCAAGTGTTTTCTACCTTAGGATCCAATTGCAAACTGTGGAAGAAATTTTACATATATGTGTGTATATATTAAAAATGGAGCAAATGCTTCTTGAAAATATTTGTGTATGCACTCTAATAAAATAGTTTACAAAGTGAGCTTGGATGGGTAAATTCAGAGACGTTCCATAAGGTTCTGCAGGATGCTCAGAGCAATCTTTTAAGTCCTGTGTCAAGTGAAAGGGATAGCATTTCCTGATTCTGTGGTGCAGAAGGTACCCCATGTATGTGGGTTGACAAGTCTGTTAGGAACAGCTTGCTTGGGATAGGTTTCCCATCAGTTCTTGCCCTTGTTGGGGCTTTGTTCTGCATTTACAAGAACCCATCAGCAGCTGCTGTTTTACAAACCTAATTTGGCATCTCTCAGTGTGCTAATTTCGTACCTACCATTTGCTAGCTGGCATGGCAGAGCAATTGAGACAATTTTAAGAGGGTAGAAGTCTTTGATTTTAACTGTTTCTTTAGGAAGTCTCAGGTTTCCTACGGTGCTGCTAACTGATACGAATAACTTTAAGAAGTTTGGCAAACCTTACATTATTGGGCATTTAACTCTGGTGGCATTTTAAACAAACAAGCCAACAGACTGTTTTCATCAGAAGGTTTTCTAGGTATGTAGTGGATGGATACTTTTTTGCTCTTCATGTTTGCAGTAATACTCACAAAACTGATATAAAACACTTATCCCTCTCACCCAGAAATTTGGTTACCTCTCTGAAAGTTTTTTCCCGCCTTTCATTAGACCTGAATAAAGTCGTATGCTCAGAAATACAGGGGGTTAGACTCTGCATATGCTTGCTTTGAAGTTCAGCAGCTGTACCTGCTAAATGGGTCCCCTACAACTTAACATGTATGTGAAGGGTTTTTATTTGTTTAATTATTTTATGTTTCAGTCTGTGATGAGCATAAAGAATTCAAGGATGTCAAACTCTTCTACCGCTTCAGAAAAGATGATGGGACGTTTCCGCTGGACAATGAGGTGAAGGTGTTCATGAGAGGACAAAGACTGTATGAAAAGTATGTTGTATTCAGTATTCATAATGTGTTGGTAATAGTGCCATGTGAGGCAAATGATACTTGTTAATCTATTTTTGAGTAGTTGCAGAGGCTTTTGGTTTATGCAGGAATGGGTCTGGGTAATCCCATTACTTTAGTTGGGGGTCCTTCCCTCTCCCATTTTTCTTTTGCCTTTCTACCATATTCACTTGAGGCATTTTGTTTAAAAAGAAGTAGTGTTTTTTCTTGCCCCAGACTGTAAATACATCCTATATGAGAATTCAATGTAGACTGAAGCCCTTGAAATCTATTCTGGAAAAATAATTGCAGCATTATTTGTCAAAATAATTCAAAGAATTACATTTTTATTTGTCATGGAAAAGCATAATCATAATTCCTAAAATGTTAGTACACCAAAATGCATTGAACAAGGAGCTACATGTCTGTGGAGACTCTGTATCTACAACTTCACAAGGAGGGACAATTTTAAACCATAGGTGAGATGGATCTTCAGTGTTCCAGACTGCAAAGTTTCAACATTAGAAAAGTTATGTTAAAAGTAATTTCAAAAAATCACCAACCCAACCAAGAGCATCTAATTATGACTTTAAACAGATTATAATGCTGAGATACTGAATACCCCACTGGATTATTTCTGTCAGGTAACTAGGTAGCTTAACCATACTTCTTAGTATAAAATTAAAGACATTTTTATTCAGGATGTAGAGATTTTGATATGGCACTTTCAAGCAGAGAGAACAAAATGCAGGTTGGCATGTGCTACAAATTAATGCAAAAGTTGTGATGTGTTTTTTACCAAAAAGCTTGAAGTATTGCTCTAGACTGAACACCACCCACTCTCCTGTTTGCTTGGAGCAGAAGCATGCAGCAGCCAGGAGAGATGCTGTGTTTTCTGACTAGAGGAAATTTGTTTCCTTCTTAGAATAGGGCACTCAGGAAACTCGCAAGTGTAAAAGATGCTAATAAATATTATTTTCAATGTTACCCAGCTATGAAGATCAGTTTGGTGAAAGAACATTGAAACCAAAATAGAAACAAATAATTGTAAATGCCACTTCTTTTGTTGCACCCATCATATAAAATACCCTGAGTGACTGCCACTATTTAAAATAAAAATATAATAAATTGTATAAGACATAAGAAAATGCTTCACTGGAAAAAATCCTCCATTCTATGCACTGGGACAGGTGAATTGAATCAGGCGTTTCCTAAGTCTTCTGTTCCTTACTAAGTACAGGATTTTCTCTTTAGACTCAGTAAATATGCAGTGCTTACAAGCCTGACCTGTACTCTGAAAAGCAGATTAGAGTGTCTGCAGTGCTTTTTTTTGGTCTATATTTCTATTTCAATTTTCCATAAGATAAATAATATTTTGTTGGTGAGGCTGATGTCAGTCCTCTGCATGAAAGGAGCCATGGTAGAAAGAGCTCTGTTCTACCAGTGTCTGCTTCCATCACCATTTCTCTGAATGGAGAACTACTCCCAAACCGATGTCTATGGTCCAGTTTGTCTCACACTGTACTAGCAGAAAAATGTTCGTAACTGTAGACATTGTTCCCATCTTGGAAAAGGAGTTAAAGCCAAAAGCAGCACCTGTATCTAAATATAACTGCATCCTCATAAGATTCTTGCTCCTAGGCAACATATTTGAAGGGTTCAGAAACTTTTAAAACCAGCCCTGAGTGCTTAATATAGTATAAATTAAAAATACCTGGCATTTCAAAACCAGTATGTGACAGTCAAAGCTAGTCAAAATTCTCCATGAATCATCGGAAGTATTTCATATTCATGGAGATAAGAAAGCATACCTGGGCTATCTTGGCTTCACTTTGTTTATTTTAGCAAATCCACTGTGCAGAGATTTCAGATTTTGTTAGTTCCCTTGTCTGTGCATCTTCATTAGCAACACCTTCACAGTTTCATTGGATACATTTTAAACTCAGTATCTAATGCTGAAAGTCAGGAGGAGTTCTGCACTGAACTGTGTGATTGTGTAATATATCTGTTGTATCAGTTTGCTGATAGTGCTGAGAAAGGAAATATTAATTCACTGCTATTAAAATAATTGCTAAATGGCAACAACTGGAGAGAAGTATTCATGCACAAACATGAAGTCACTTACCAGCATATTCATCTTGTTCATCAAAATGCCTATGGGCCTGAGTGTAAGAGAAATGCAGCTATGCCAAAGGAAATCTATCCTAATCCAACACATTTTGAAAATCTGTGTCTCATTTTGTAGTGTTTGTTAATCTTCAGTAGGCTTTGTTAATTTAAGATAGACATTATAATTATTTCCTGCTCTTTTCCACTCTCTGCATTAGGGCTGGAGTACCACTGTGTTTGAAGCCAACGCAGTTTGTGGTTGCCAGAATTGCAGACACATTACCCAATGCCAGTCCATGCAGAGATTTGTACCCTCAATGGGTAAAATGAACAAAATGCTTTAGAAGGATCAGCAGGTTGTTGCGTGGGAAGTGGAGTGGATGTCTTAGGCAGGTTCCTTGCATTCAGACAGCTGTTTTGGGTAAATGCCTTGTTCTCTGCCCTGGGACAGGGGAACATTAGGACTGTCCCTCTGCTAGGAGCTCCCTTTCCTGTCTCTCTCCCGCATGACCACAAAGCTCCTTGTAACCTGAACTCTCTTTTCTTGTGGCATTACCTTCTTCACCTGCTGTGGGCATCTTTGGTGGCTGTAGCTGTGGGATTAGAAGATTTAAAATCAGTCTCTGATTGTATTCTCCCTTCATTTGCACTGAAAATCATGAATCAGTTCAGATTCCCTGCACATCAATGCAAACTTTGGTAATCCTTTCTGTGAACATGCTTTGAGGTTCAAGTCTGTAACTAGAGATGAAACCTACTGGATTTCTTACAGTCTTGTCTTCTATGGTTGAGTAGTTTATAAGGTAGTTATAAGTTATAAGGTTGGTATCAGCTTTCAAGCTCTACAGGACTGACCACATAGATGGAATGAGATAAACATGTTTCCTATTCAACAAAACTCTCCCTGCAAATCTTATATAAATCCAACACAGAACTTTTGTAGCTTAAAAAAAAAAAATCAAGTTGTGCAGGCATCTTTTTTTTATGATGTTTGCAATTCTCAGTAGACTTTGGTCAGGCACATAAGGTTGTTGTTTCTGGTGCAGTCATGTTTAGGAGCTATAAGTCATTTCATGATCCTGACATCAACTGAGATTTTTGAACCAGATTTCACAGGGAAAGAAGTGCAGATTTATGGTTTTAATTTCAGGAAATCTTTCAGATAATTTTGAGACTGCATTCTTGGAATCACTTTCAGTTTAACTCATCAGTGGCTAAGTTTATCCTCTGGTACAGTTATTTTGATAAAACAAGATTTCTTCTGAAAAGGCGTTTGAATTTCAGTGTTTGGCTAAATACATTCCTTTAATGCAGGATAACACCAGTTTTAACAAATAATATGTTTTGACATTAATAGCCTCATGTTTTTTTTGAAACAAGGAGAAAATGGAAGAGTTAGAGGCAGTTTCCAGTTCTGGCTAATGAAAGGCTGGGTTTTTGATTGATGTAAATTGGTACAGTTTTGTTGACAGCCATGGAGTTACAGTGATTTACTTCAGTGAGTGATGTAAGTCTATGGATTGCTGTGTCTGGGCTTCTTAAACTGGCAATTTGTCGTGTCTGTTTGTTCACAAGTCTGAATCCTTTGCAGTGTTACTCTGGGCTTATGCAGAAGGGTGTGAAATGTCAAACTGGGTGTTTTTTCACTTGATATTTTTCCAGATTTCTTTTGTGTCTCTGTACAAATCTAACAATTAGCATTGCTTTTTCAAGGACCTTTCTATCTGTGAATTCAGTGAGCTGGTCAACTAATTATAGACTCATCAAAGAGCAATTAACGTAATCCTAAGGATTTTTTATTTGGTGCCTGCAGAGCCTGGGTAACCAGTTCTGGGCAACCGTGAAGCAGATGGTACAAGAAGACACAAGCTTTGGGTTTACATTTTTTTTCGGGGCAGGGGAAAACCTGGTGAACGAGACACATTTAAAGATAGTCCCTTGGAGCATGGTAGGTCTGTATTAGGTGTCGTTAGCGTGGGACAAAATGCCGTGGGACAAGATGCTCAGAAGTTAAAATAGTAAAAAAGAATAAAGTCTACAAGAGCTCTGAGGTCAATACGTTGTCCGCTGTGGCTCATGCTCTTGCTTTTGACTTCATCCCTGACTTTAGCTAATTGTGACTTTCTCAGTTGTTACTCAGCTCAGAGGTGCTGGCAAAGGCACACCAACATCTAAACCAGGAGTTCATTGTGGTACCCCCGGCACAGCTGTAGCTGAGTAGCCTTTGCCTGGTTTGCTCATCTGCTGGCTGGTGGTCAGATCCAGTAGCTTCAGGCCTCAGGTCAGTGCTCATTAAAGTCACGAGAAGAAATCTTTCAGGTGAAACAACAGAGGTTGGACCCTGTCAAACCTCTTCACTGTAATTTCAAATGAAACTTCTCTCTGTGTTCCTATGGCAAAGATTTTTCTGATGCTTCCTGAAGGAGGTGAAGTTATATTCCATAATCTCTGGACATGCTGTCAGTTTAAGAAGCAGATGGCTCATATATGGATTTACATGAATTTCAATTCCTTTATCAGAAGGGCAAGGATTAAGCACTTCCAAAATATGTCTGTTGTAGTTCAGCTGTGCCCTTAATTTCAAAATAGTTACTGAAGGAAGAGGACCTATTAGTATAATATGGAAGAAATAACCTTTCCATTCTTGAGCTATTACTCTGAAAGTCTTACTAGTCCTACTGTTAGCCTCTAGTAAGTAAAACAATGATGAAAAAAAAACCTAGGTAACTAAGGATGCCATGGTGCTCAGTCACTCCCCCAAAAAAGTAGAATTCTGTATTAAAAAGAAACAGTTCTCATTTCTTCTTTCAAACACCTTCTCTTTCAAACTTTCAAACTGACTTTTGCATTAACAAAATATTGAGACTTTTTTTTTTTTTTAAATACTGTGTCATTTGCATAGATATCTTGAACCCAGAAGAATTTTATTAGTATCCTTCAGCTACTCACATGCCAGTTTCTAGGAGATTTAGGGACATCTCTTGATGTTCCTCTGTCTGGTGTTACACAGAGCCAACTGAGGCAGAGAGAACTGTGAGCCTCCCATGTTAAAATGCGTTCAGGTTCATGTGTAACTCACTGTGTGCAGCTGCATCACCAAATGTTGGATGCCCAATATTTATCAGCCCCCAAACCACACAACTTCCTTTTTTCCTCCTCTTGAATTTTTCTGCAGCTCTTTTAGAGCTTATGGAGAGAATTTTCAAAGTCGTCTACATGACTTAGGGGCATAGTCCTGCTAACTGTAAATATTAATTAGGAAGCTTTGAACACATTAGTCACATTCTGGTGCTTTTAGGCTAATTCTTTTCAAAGTTGATTATACAGTAACTTTTAGAGAATGTAAATCATTAAATAGGGGAAATACAAAACTTAAAAATTTAATTTTCTTGTAGGGGAAAAAACAAGAAAGCATTAACTTCATCCAGGGATATAAAGCCTAAATTTCTTGACTAAGCAGTTATAATCCACTTCCTAAGTAGATTGATAGCCTGAGGAAAGATTCAGTAAGTCAGTGAAAGCTTCATATATGTTTGCTTAATATCGGTGAGATTTGCCAGAATAGATCTGGAATTGCTTTTCTGAAGAACCATTTTCCCTACCAATTCTTCCCCCCACCATACCAGGCTGATGAGTTCTGAAAATACCCTTCTGCAGCCCAGGGAAGAGGAAGGAGTCAAGTACGAGCGGACCTTTGTAGCATCGGAATTCATTGACTGGCTGATCCAGGAGGGAGAGGCCACGACCCGGAGCGAAGCAGAGCAGCTCGGCCGCAGGCTTTTGGAGCACGGGATTATACAGCATGGTGAGAAATTTACTGCCAAGTAGCACAGGCTGCACTTACTGTAGCTTTTTCTTCAGGTCAAATCACATGGAAGGGGTCCTCTTGATCATGGTATGTTTCGATTGTAAATGATTTCAGACAGGAGTCTTAAGTAATTTTATTTAGTAAAAGGGTGGCTTTTTCAAAAGCTCATTGTATTAGTTCTGAAAATACTTCCTCAAATGCAGAGTACGCTGGAATTTGAAACTGTATAATAACAACATAAGGGTGTGGATGAAAGTTAGTGCTTCTACATTTCTAGTAATTTACTTGCAAACTTGCTATCTGCAATGTGTGTAATTGAGATAAATAGATTTGTAAGGATCAAATAGGGATTAGAGACATAAATAAACTAAATTCTGTATGCAGAATAAAAAATTCAGGTTCTGTGTATCTCCCTGCTTGTAGACAGGAGCAGAGCACAGTCTGATGCCAGAAAAGCAACTTTCCCTCTTGGGCAAGTAGCAGAGCTGTTCTGGTATGTTTGGGCAAGAAAGAGGACGTGACCTCTGGTTGAAGTGTTACTGTGTTTGTCCTGGTGTTATAACTTCTTAAAGGCAGGAATCAAATATTTCTTCATGGTCCAGTATAACGTGTCTGGCAGATGCACCTTCACACCAAGAAGTTCGTTCTGTTAAGGATGGAGGAGACAGAGTTTTCTCCCTCTACTGCCCCAAGGGTGAAGAAATTAACACCCCTGGCACTAAACCCCATTTTACGTTGTCATCATCTGTTCTCAGTGCACATTGCCCTTCTGAGACCAGGCATTTCCCACCGTAGAAGTGTTGGAGTGCCAGTGGGAGCAAGGAAGGGGTGCCAGGAGATGACAACAAGCTGGCGGAAGCTGTTACCTGCATGACTTAGTGCACAACGGGAAAGTAACCAGATCCTGGTGGTCTGAGTGTGGTGACATCAACCCTAATTCTGACAGAGAGCAAACAGCTGATGATATCAGCAGGTTGTTAGTATACAAGGTGCTAGATTGACTAGGTAGCTTATTATTTTGCAAGAGAAAAATGGGCATGTAAGTGACCTGCACAGTTCTGTCATGGTTCTAATCATGTTCACATTAACTTGCAATTACTGGGAGCTACTTCTGAATGTTTACAGTAATCAGCTTCCAGTTCTATAATTACTCCTGTGCTTCCTATGATTTATGTAGTGCCAACTGCTCAGAGCTTGATGGACAGGAAAGGTACGGCATCCCTCCTCTTTATAGCAGCAATGATTTCATTCCTGTTTTTACCTGGGTGTTTTCTATGTATTACATATGTGGTAAACTTTTCTTACAAAAAAAAGAAAAAAAACCAAGTGAGATTTATGCTGATACAGATGTTTTTGCAGAGGAAATCAAGTCAGAACTAAACATTTGGCGCAAAGCTGGGTTTTCTTAACTACTGAAATCTTTGCAGAGCTAAGAAAGTCAGGATGTGGCTTTTCTTGCAGATCAACCATTGTTTCATTAACTAAGGCAAATGCTCAGCAGGTCACGTTTGCAAGGAAGTAGTTTCCTTGTCAAGCCAGGTTTCATGGGACATTCCTGAGTGTCACTGGCCCTGCTCCTCTATGGATAGCCCTGGCTATTCTGCAGATTTGTCCCCTGCCCATCCTTTTCTTGTAGTCAAGAGCGCATGCAAAGCACCCTCTTAGAAAGAGATTTGAAACTCATGAACGAGAGACAGGGTGCTGGGAATTGGCTGACTGCTGAGGGAGTGGCCTCCTCAATTGTTAATACCAGGTCACTGCTTCAAGGCACTGTCATCTTCCTCACCCACTTTTTATTGAGACAAAGGTAACTTGAGTGGGGATTTCACAAGGACTTGATGGAGAAGCTGGAAGTAGAACTGAATGATGTTCTTGAGATTTATCTTTTATGAGTGGATATTCTTTGTGCACACCTTCACCTTGTGAAGGGAGATTTCATTCATTTCACTGCAACAATTTGTCTAGATAGTGTTAGGAATATTGATGAAAGTGGTAGCAGAATTAACACAGAACTGGTTTGGGGTTGATCTTGGCAACTGGATATGATCTGTGCACTTTGAAGGTTCGTGTAATGCTGGCTTCATCTGAGAAGGGAGCTTGAAATGAGAACTTCCAGTACAGAATTAGGGATATAAACTGTGAAACGGCAGGAGTGGCATTCTCTCCCCGGCACCCTCCTACCCATCTTACTGAGTTCTAGATCCAATTTAAAAACAAAAAAAGGATATTTTTTCTGTGTCTTAGTGCCGTAAATGGATCTCACCATACTGTGCTTCCTTTGTTTTGTCTCTCATCACCAGTACCAAAATGTTACTTGACACTAATTGTCATCCTTGTTGGCAGAGCCAGCAGAAAGACTCCTGACTGAACAGGGGTGGAGAATAAAACATTTCCTGTCCTAAAAGCAATCTTTTTCTAGCAGTATGGTTTGATACCCACAATATGGAATAAAATAAAGCTTGGTGTATTATTCTTATTAAGTATTTATTACCCTTCCTAATGTGATGGAAGGTAATAGAAGTAGTTGCATCAAGTTGCCAATCTCAGTAGTAATTTTCTAGCCACAACTGAATTATGCAATTTATTTTTACTAACACTGACTTTCATTTCAGTTACTCAGAGGAGCTCTATTCTACAGCTGAGGCACTGTATTCAAAATGGCTTCCTGACACATTTTTCTTCACTTTAATTGGTCAGACACAAACCACGTTTCACACAGGAAACAGACACTGATGCTAATTTTAAAAAAGAAAACAGTGGTTTAAGAGGAATTTTATAAACACTGTAAAAGCATCAAATTCTCAGTTTTAAAATAATCTTCCTCATCTCTTTGGGCATATGCAACTATACTTATTTCCCCTGCTATGTGTGAAAAAGATGAAATGTACTTAAGTGCTGAATTGCTTTCTTCCAAAATCTCACTGGCCCATACAAATCACTGAGGTTAGCTCTGTTGGTTAGAGCCAGGTGCTAATAATGCAAAGTTGTGGGTTTCATCCCCATATGGGCCATTCACTTGAGAGTTGGACTTGATGATCCATGTGGATCCCTTCCAACTCAAAATATTCTGTGAATCTGTGAAATCATGATCCACAAACCACCATTTTCACAAACAGGACTGAGATTTCCTTTCCTCTGAGCTGGTTACCCCCACATAATATAGAATAAACCCCCCATAAGTCACAGGGAATTATGCATAGTACATTTCTTGAAGGCTTGTGCTGGGATTGTAGTTGCCAGTAGTTACTCAGTGTTTGTGAACACTGATGGCCTTCATCCAGAATATAGGAATAAAGATTGTGGGAAGAATTACAAGTTTGGTGATGCACATCCAATAAGGGCAAGGACAAAAGGTGCACAGAACTTATTCCTCAGCTGTAGAAAAGCCCATGTCTACTATGGTGAGGTATGTAGAGCTTGGTAATATTAATAGATAAAACTTTCTTCCAGGAGATTTGACCTTTCGTAGTTCTTCTTCATATGGACATGGTGGGACAGATTAGCTACACTCGTCAAAATTCACATGCAGCAGGAGAAGTTCTCTACCAGCTCTCAGGTAGATCAGGCCAAGGTGAGGATGGTCTGGGGGCATGAAGAGGACAGTGTGAGCATTCACACACCAGTCACAGCCCTTTCTCAATCTGGAAAACAGAGATACTGAGATGTCCAGGTATGGAAGAGGTTATTCACAGACCTTCTTATGGAGTCATTTTTGGCTCATGCTTGCTTATGGCCCTTGCTGCAGAGCTTACCCTGCAACTGCAGCCACAGCAGCAGAACACTGCTGATAAGACAGGCAGAGTCTTCCTGTCCTCCTCAAGGACTCATGGGGTACGAAAGCTTGGGAGATGGAGAAACATCTGCTTGCCATGCAGAAATTTTAAAGTCTGGAATCTCCAGTGATAAATAGTTTAAATTTAAAAATCTGGTTAATACTGTTGAGAGAAACCAATGCATCTGCAACTTGCAAGATGAATATTTGCATTTCCTCCATGGCAGCAACCAAAGCATAGCACATTTATGAATACTTTTCAATATATCATGGATTGTAAACACACAGGGATTGCCTTGGACCACAGCTGGCATGTGCCACCTGTTGAGCCTGTGAGATATGCGGGCCTGAACAGCAGAACTCATCTTCTCGTGCCAGATCACATTCTGTAGCTTTTGTTGTTGTGGTTTCCCAAGCTGCTGCTGGCCTTCAAGTCCATGTGCTTGGTGTAATTTCTTCCCTGATATCCCTCCCGTCTGTGAGCAGAAATGCATGAAGAGTTTTTCATGGCTATCCACTCTGCTCCAAGGGTTGGGATGTGGATTTCCAGACTCAGACCAGCAGCAGAGTACGTGGGATGAGTTATCAAAAGGCTTTGCTTTCCTGAATGATTGAGGGATGAAAGAGGCTCTTTTGGAGATGACAGCCGAGCAGCTGTCTTCTTTGAAACAGGTGGTCTACCTAGACTTCAGTATAGCCTTGGATTCTGTTTCCCATGGCATTCTCCTGTAGAAACTGTATTCCCATGGTGTGGATGGGTGTGCTCTTCACTGGGTAAAAAATTGGCTGGATGGCCAGGCCTGGAGTGTGCATTCCCCAGGGCTCAGTACTGGGGCCAGTCCTCTTTAATTTCTTTACTAAGGACATCTTTATCAAGGGATCAAGGGCAACAAAGGTGACTTTGTGGACAACACCACATTGGCTGGGAGTGTTGATCTTCTGGAAGGTGGCAGGGCTCTCCAGAGGAGTCTGGACAGGCTGGAGTGATGGCCAAGGCCAATGGTGTGAGGTTCAACAAGACCAAGTGCTGGGTCCTGCACTTTGGCTCGCAGCAGCCCTGTGCAAGGAGCCCCATCCAACGCTCCAGGCTTGGAAATGAGTGGCTGGAAAGGGAAAGTCCATTGGAAAAGGACGTGGGGTGCTGTTTGACAGCAGCTGAACATCAGCCAGCAGTGAGCCCAGATGGCCGAGAAGGCCAATGGCTTTCTGGCCTGTATCAGCAATGGTGTGGCCAGCAGGACCAGGGCAGGGATTGTCCCCTTGTACTCAGCACTGGTGGGGCTGCACCTCAAGTTCTGTCCCCAGTTTTGGGTCCCTCACTTAAAAAGGACATTGAGGGGCTGGAGTGTGTCCAGAGGAGGGGAATAGAGCTGGTGAAGGGTCTGGAGCACAAGTTTGATGAGGAGCAGCAGAGGGAGCTGGGGGTGTTCAGCCTGGAGAAAAGGAGGCTCAGGGGAGACCTTATCACTCTCTACAATTACCCGAGAGGAGGCTGTAGCCAGGTAGGGATTGGGCTCTTCTGCCAGGTAGCAGGGACAGGGCAATAGAAAAAGGCCTCAGCTTGTACCAGCACAAGTTTAAATTGGTTATTATGAAAAATTTATTCACTGAAAGGGTTGTCTAGAATTGGAACAGGCTGCCCAGGGAAGTGGTGGAGTCACCATCCCTAGAAGTATTCAAAAGATGTCTAGATGTGACACTTAAGGAAATGTTTTAGTGGAGAATTTGTCAGTGTCAGTTTAGTGATTGAGCTTCATGATCTTAGAGATCTTTCCCAACCTAGAAGATTATATGATTTCATTAGTGCTAGGATTTTATGATGGTAATAAATACGTGGTAAGATGTCATAGGCACAATATCAGTATCTTCGGCCTCCTTTAAAATACCTTTCAACATAAAACAGTTTTATTGATATAATTGCACTTGATCAGACCTGGTGTGTTCAAGGTAGACACATGTTCTGCTGGTTTAGGACAGAAGCAGGTGCTTATCTCCTCTCAAGACTTAATCTTTTATCAGCAAACTCAACTGTGCAAATTACTTTCGGAGATGAAAACAAACACTTTGTAATGACTTGTGAGAACAGTAAATGTTGACACGTGCTATGTCCCTGTCTGCAGGGAAGTGTTATATCTATATTTAATTTTCCCTATTCTTTGCAAGGACTCTCTACCTTTATACAGCAGAATTTCCTTTGTGAAGATGATCAATGCATTTAGTTTTAAGCATCAAGACACATGATGCAATTGAAAGTTTGTTATAATTGTGGAAGTACATGAAATATCTAACATAGTATTATTTCTCTTGCTTTTGTTAAAAAGCTTTCCTTGTCTTCTAAAATTGTGAATAATGAAGTATTTGCTGCTATATTTACCTTGGATGTCCAGCTGCTTATGATTAGCTGATATTTCATACTTTGTAGATGAAAACTTACCATGTATGTGAAATATACACTTCCTGAATTCAAGATTTCTCTTTGGAACACCTTTCTTGGAAATATCAACTGCAGATAGCCGTTTATCAGTGTCATTGAACCTTACCATATGCCCTTGACTTAATTGATCATGGGCTTTCTCCTCCAAAATTAACACATACACTTTAAATACAATTTTACTAGTTGATCTAAAACCTGGATCACATCAGCTCTTGGCCATATCCAAGCTTTCATTATGCTAAAAAATATAAAACATCACATTTTTACAGATGATGCCTTGAATTATTTCAGTAAAACACAAGCCTTGAGTTAGTCTTTGATGTCCTGCGGCACAACTTTGTTTTTATTTTAAGTCCTGTTGCCCCTGTGCTGGTGCCAGGCAGAAGCACTCAGTTGTTTCTGTGGGAGCTCTTCCCTGGCAGTTCCCATTCATAGGGGCAGCAACCTCACCCACAGTAATTCAGCTGCTTGTGCTAAATCTGGAGACCTTTTTGCATATTTTTCATGATTTTGTCCTTGAAAAAAGTTAAAGAATTAGAACTTTGTATGTAATTCTATAAACTCCCAGCTCCTTCATCTGTCAGCTTCTCATTGTGCTCTTGCAGTTTTCTTTATCTACAGCGGGAATGGATTTGGTTTTTGAAAGGGCCACGTGCTCTACGCTTTATGCAAATAATGTATGGAAAACTCTCTTCATATTAACTATTGAATTCTATTTTTCTGACAGAGAATGGGTTTCAGTTTTTGACAGCTGTAACAAAAAAAAAAAAAAGAGATACCCAGATGGGCCTTTTCATCTTCTGCTTCCCTTGCCACAGACTGTACTTTCCATACTTTATTTGGAAGCAAAGAAAAGCAGTTGGCTATGTTCTGTAAACTTACTAAATTAAAGACGATAAATCCTCATATACAAACCAAAAAGACTGCTGAAATGTGTGCGATTCAACACTGGCTTTTCATGCTAGAGTAAGTCATGTGTATTTGAAAATAGATTGCAAATAGATGGCAAACTGGCTGGAAAGACAAAATGTACGTAGAAACACTTATCTACATACCTATTTTAAGGCAGCAGAAATAACATGTTAATGCACTGATCAGAATAGATCTGAATTTCAGTTCCCAAGAAACTTTTCACGGTTTTCTACTGTAATCCTGATGCTTTAAAGGCAGTATAAAATTGTCTAGACTTTTTTAGGACTATGTGGATATACCACAGTTCATTGAAACAGCTCAGAAAGCCCTCCCTAGTTATAGTTCAGAGAGCCATAGTTATAGCAAAGCTTTTTTTTTCTGGACCTACTTACAGTTCCAGGACCTGTTTATTTCTGGACATGCTTACTGGCTTCACGCTTAGTAGGATGAGCTGGAACAGCTCTCTGGATTTTGTATTTCAGGGCCAGAATCTGCCTTGCAGTTTTATACGAGAGGATCAGTGGAAACAAGAGCAGTTCAAGCTTAGATCCACTGTCTGTTCAGAGTGAATTCCTTGTAATCCAAATAAGAAAAGAATACAATTTAGTACAGCTGCACTGCTGAGAGTTGAATGTGATGGTTGAATATATTCACAGGTGGGCTTATCTACAGTCTGCGTAGCATATAAACATTCATAAAAGGTGGAAATGCAAGTGTTGTGTTTATTCAGTGCAGGGAATCCAGGACTCAGGATCCAGGGCTCTGTGCTCACTGAACATCTGTAGTCTCTCTCTCTGGATTTGTGGGAGATCCAAGCAGGTGGAATTCATCAATGTGTAAAAGGAAACTAATCTGAATAGGTGCCATTATTAAAATGCATTTGCAGTGCCAGATTAGCAGAAAAACAGGAAGGCTTTGAGAGGAGTGGGAAAAGCATTGTCCAGTGCCAAATAAAGTGGCAGTTCCTCTCTTCCAGGCACACGTGTGTTGGTGCGAGGCAGGAGTGGCAGAGGGGCGGCACAGGAGGGGCTGGGTGGTGTGGCAGAGGTGGGCAGTGTGGGTGAGGAGTGCTCAAAGCCACACAGCCGCCCTGTGTCTGTGTTTTCCAAGCCCACGGACTCACCAGTGCTCTGTGAAAGCCAAAGTGGACACACACTTCCACTGTTTCCCTGGCAAGGGACCAAAGCTGGGCTGGCCAAAGGCCTGAGGCACAGAGGAGGCTGGCTCAGCAAGCTGTGTGCTATCCATAGAGGAGCGTTTTTTTAAGAAACTAGTATTTTATAGTGTTGATTTGTTTCCTTCCCTTTTAAACACTGGTTCTGCTTTGGAGAGGGGAGTGAGAGAGCAAAATAACATGGAGTGGGAGCCAAACCCTTCCCTGGGCATGCTTTGGGTGCAGGTGGAAGCAGCTCAGGCTGTGCTCTCCTTCAGATAATCCCCCAGCCCCCTGCCAGCCCCTGCAGCCTGTCAGCCTGGGTCTCATCATCCTGCATTTGTTCTTGGCATGACATCAGCTCTTTTGGGGTAATATCCTGCCACTCCAGAGGTCAAAACTGCTATAGTCATCTGTGACTTGCTGTATGAAGGCAAGACTATTGCAGCCAGTCTTAGGGAAGGTCTAGAATGATCTCCTGCAGCTTCAAACTGCATTTCACATTATTTTAATAGAGGAAACCACCTCATTAAAAAGATTACATGTACTTTTGAATAGGCTGGGGCAGTTGCCTTGTGCAGTGAAAGGCTTGGAAATGTGTTTGTGCACTGCTGGAAAGAGTTCAGTGCTGCTTTTGTCTTTAAGTGAAGAAAGATATGACATATCCACACTGAAAAATCCATACACTCTGCTCATGTTTTATACCCTCTTCCCCTTAACCTTAGCACAAGCACACTCTCACACAAACAAACAAGCACACACTTCAATGTGTCCTCTTCTCTCTTGAGGAAAGCTGCTCATCTGGCTCCTCGTGGAACTTTGATCTCCTTCCCACTGCTCCCTCAGCATGGAGCAGCCGTTCCCTGGCTCCGGCCACGAGCCTGCTTGGTGGCAGCGTTGTTTCTGGGGACGTGCAGAGCAGCTGCAGTGCCTCGCTGGATGTGTCCTACTGGGGACTGCAGCTTTCAGCTGGTAGAAAGCATTAATCACCACGGTGGAGATGTACACAGATTATCAGCGCTAAAAATCATGGGGAATTGAAGTGGTGGGAGGGATTTGGGGGAAAAGCCAGTTATGAAAATGGCCTGATTTTTCAGGCATGAGTCATACCATTTATTAAAATAGGCTTTTGTCCTTTCTAAAGCTTCCTCATTTCTCTGAAATCAGTGTAAAGCTAATATTTCAATCTCTGCTGTGCATCAGCCTCCTTGAAAAAGTGGAAAAGAAAAGGCTGTTTGAGCTCCATGCAGATCCTGGGATTTTATGTCAGAATCAGAAGCTGAAAGAAGATTTGCATGGATGTTACTATTTATATTTTATGTATCTGAACAGAAACTGTGAAGCAGCCAGGCACAAGAAGCACCAAAGCTGCAACATTAAGTGCTCCCAATCAGAGAAAATCCAAAATAAATATTCTGATTTTTCTCATCTTAACAGTAATGTAAATGCAGAATGACCAGCTAAAACCCTTGCCTATGAAATCTGCAAACTCTAGGGATAGATGAGACGGTTAACAAATAATTGTACTCTATTAATTAAATAGTCATTACCCCAAAAAAGATGGATTTTATGTATAACTAGTGGTATAACTACATGGCAGTACATCTAGGAAATGAGAATACAGGTTCGACTCATTGCTGTGGAGCAGTTCTGTGCGTGGAAAGGAGGGTGTGCAGGGCACACATTATTCCCATTTTATGCTATTTGTGCAGTAAAGTGCAGTAGTAATTGTGAGCCTGAGATGTAGAAAAAGGACAACAGCAAGTAAGAAAAGGGGAGAGAGGTTGTAATTGTGAGCATGAAGCTCTGATAAGTGGATTTTTAGGAAGGATAATTCCAAAGAGGACTCAAGGAGAGCTAAAAAAGGTCAGAATTTAGGGGACAGCATTTATTCAGTTGATATATATGTTTGAGAGTTGGCTTAATTTCTTCACAGACTTCTTTGCAAAGATTTTTTACCAGATCATATGTGGCTTTCTAATGAAGGTGTGACAGAATCCAGGGATTAGCAGCTAAAGTTAAGCAAATTCAGCTTTGAGTTAAATCTTTTATTGTCTGGCAGGGCAAGTGACTGAAGGCTTGAATAGCTTGTAAAGGGGAGAGTAAAGTGGTCAATAAATGCTTTAAGAGTAAACAAAACTTTGGTAAAATTAAAAGATAGTTGTTAAATTCTGTTTCTGGGAGAAATTTTGTGGCCAATGTATGTGGGAGGTTAGACTGATGGGTTGTGACCTTGCCTCCAAAGTTTGACATCGATGACTGTAAGTGTTGGTGCCTCTCCTTCCAGGACCATAAATGCTCTTGTGTAGTTTTATTCTTTTGGAGGTTGCCAGTCACCATATTTTTTACTTTCCTTGGTACATTTCTTTCTGTTGCATAAGGTGCACATTGTAACATGAACGTGTTGCCACATGAACAGCCGTGAATTAAATCGGAAGGAGAAACACGAAGTCACCCCACCTTGCTCTTTGCATCACCCTCATAATGTGCAAATACAGTTCCTGGCACTCATCAGCCATGGCCTGACTGTCAAAGACACACTGAAATGGGTGCCAGTTTGCTTTTCTGTGCTGCACCATGAAGGGCAGTGAGCTAATTCAGGAGTAGTAATGTCAGTCCCTATCTGGGGCAGCAACTTCTAGGAGAGGTGCAGATCCCTGGAGCAAGAGCCTTGTCAGCTGCCACAGGTTTATTTGTGACAGCCTCTGAGTCAACACCCAGAGGTAACAACCTCTAAATTACCTTTGAAGAAACCGCTCCTGGGCAAGCCTGGGCAGCCCTCTCAGCATTCTGCCATCGATTTGGAAAAGCTGCTCACTCCCCCTTTTCTCTGCTGCTTGCAGCAAACTGTGGGCTGCTGAAGCAGTTGAGCTGAGCCCCCCTGACTGCACCTGCAGCTCTCACCCAGCAGCTGCCAGAGTAACAAACCCAACCTTGCGTGTGTGCTCGGCATCCAGCATTCCCATAGCTGGGATTTTCCAAGGACAAGGGCATGTGTGGCTGCTCCTGGTTCTTGCTGAAAGGCAGCCGCTGCACCCGAGGAGTGCTTTCAGAGCAGCCAGCACCCATATTTGCCTCCCACTCTTCAACCTCTTCCTTCTGACCTGTGGTCTGGAAATCCCTTTTTCCACACCCTTCCACATACACTCATCTTTAGGCAGAGTCACAGCCTGGACATTTCATCACAAATAATGAATAAGTCAGATGATAAAAAAAAAAACAACCCTATGAGGCACAGTAATAATTTTGGTGAGAGATTTTATTTGATGATGCGTGCACAAGGAGGCAGTCTGAGCTGTACTACTCCTATTTATATTTTTAGCTTCTTTTTAAATATGCAAAAAATTACATGATGTTATAAACACATGATTTGCTCAAATAACGGATGCATGCTGTTCCTCTATCACTCTCATAGGAAATGTGAACTATCCTTAGAAATGAGGAGGTTAAACTATGAAAGTCAAGGAGCACTCCTCGTTCTATACTGATGATACTTGTCATAAGCATTTTGGCTGCAAGCCCTTTGTTGTGTAAATCATATATAAATATGCTCCAACACAGTCATTGGACTTAACTTTTCCACTTGCATTCATTTATTGTAACAAATTTACTCTTCTATGGACTAAAATAATTACAGCGGAGATTAATTGCTTCAATGGTAGACCTAAGCATTGCTGTTTTAAGTATATAAATATTACAGTATTTCAGTCAAAACAAGTGTTGTTATTCTAAAATATGCTCAGTATCTTGGCATAAAAATGTTTACATTATCTAGTTTTTTGGTCACTAATTCTTGAATTTCAGAGTTCTTGACAATGTCTGCAGTCTCTGATTATTATAATTTCTGAATACTGTCAGAGCACTTCAGTTAATGACACAAACAATAGAATAATTTTAGTTAAAAACTGTGATGTCATAATATTTAACTTGACTCAGAAACCATACTGGTATTTCTTACATCGTGAATGGTTGGCCATTCTGGCTGGTTCTGTTTCCAAGGGAGCATTTGTGCAGTCCTCTTTCATTTAAGATTATGAATCGCAGCAGTGCTGAATAAGTAGAGCTTGCCTTTTTAAGACTGAGTCTGAGATGGCCTCAAAAAAATAATTTTTTGGTCTCTAAATTAGGTTATTCTAATAATGTGGTAAGATATTGATAGATATTGCTGCTTTTATTTATTATGTCAGTGATCTTAAAATGGAACTGGTAGCTGTGAACACCTACATACTACCTCTGCCTCTGATAGCAAATCCTTTTGAGGATGTAGGCAAATCTCCAAATCTCTCCTCCTCTACTTCCTTTCTTCAGAAACAGTGATTGTTAGTAAGTGTTGTTTCATAGTATTGCATATGATATGTATCCAAAATGAGGAGCAGAGCAGCAGCGTGTGCCTGCAATAATGAATGTGTCAGAACACAGTAATGAGTTACTTGCAGTGCTAAATTGGACTTAGCAAAGCCATTTTGCATCCCTGAGGACACAACAGATTCAAGAGCAAAATGAAGCAGACAAAAGCCAAGTGGCGCTGGCTCTTCCAAGATCTTTGACAGAACCAGGCAGTCTCAGGGATGCTTTACAGCCTACACCACGTGGCTCTGGGGCAGATGGTCTGTGTGGCAGTGTGGGCACAAGATGTGCAGTTCAGACAGTTCCTGTGTCCTGATTATTCCTTGTGTCCCAAAGGCAGAGGTCCATTTGTACAGACATCTCTGGCAGTGACCAGGCAGGCAAGGGACATGCTTCTTTGCAAGATGGTCTGACCTCACAGGGCAGTTCCTGCGTCCACGTAGAAGAGCAGTACCCTGAGGATCATACCTAGGACTGGTATCTTCCTTATTGTCTGGGTGACTTGGCATCCCTGGAGAAGGTGACTGGACTTTTTCCTCTTTGAGGTTATTTCTTCAGCTCACAAACATCAAATGACTTTCTGGCAGCTTATGTGTAAATACAGCCTATTTTGCAAGGTTGTCATGTGTGGTGTAGTTCTGTGGGGTTTGTGAAGGGTAATCTGAGACACAGGGAGGTGTTAAGAAGGGATGAGAGCAAGACCAACTATGTTGGGGATAAGAATGAAAGGAAAGCAGGCCAGCAGGGCTTCAGGCTCTGGGCCTTGTGTAACACCTTGGACTCTGCTGGTTTTCAAACCCCATGTATTGGGCAGTGCAGAGAGCAAGGTGAAAGTTCTGTGTCTGCAGTGAAGGCCAAGTGACTGAGTCATGTAATCATAGACTTGACTGACCTCAGTGCATACCTGTGGTGTTGTTTACACTTTACACAAAAGTTCTTACGATTCAGTGTTGCAAGAAATGCAATTTATAAACTAGGTAAATCCAGAATCTGGATTCTTCATTGAAAAGGTCACATTGTGGGAAATTATTTCTGTGGAACGTGATCACAGAAGCTGGGTGAAAATGGAGAGAAATGCTGCCAAACACCTACTGCAGCTATTTTAGATGCTGCAGTAGTGATGCAGAGAGTACTCCAGAGGACTTTCCTCCAGTCAGGACCTGCAGGAGTCAGAGCACTTTCAGGACCTGGCACAGAGCTCCATCCAAACTGTGTTTTTCATCGCTGTTGAGACTCAGCGTTGGTGGCAGCAAACACACAGACATTACCCCAGGTGATGTTGCACTCTGGAGGTAGGCTCAGTGCTCTCGCTCTGACACCAGCAGCCTGGGATTTGCTCTCAGTGTCAAAACAGGTTGGAATGAAGATCTTTGTTCATTATGTAAGAAATGATTTTTGGCCAGGTGCCTGTTCCCAAACCTTGTGTATCCGTGCGAAGGGGGAAGTGGCCTGCAGGAAATGTCTGGGACACGGTATCTGTGGTGAACAAGACAGAGGAAATACACAGGTCTTGATTCTTTGCTGCCCTGTAGCTCTGAACAAGGTACTTGGACAGAGCTCCCAGGAGCTGTCCTAGACTGATGAATTTACACAAAACTCGACATGAGGAGCAAAGTCTGCTCTGTAGTGACCAGCAGCAGCAAGCAGTGTGCAGAGGAGGCGTGCTTGCAGGTGGGTCATTATGCAACCTGGCACAGAGAGGTAAAGTACTTATATTTCCACTTGACAATAAGAAGTGCATATCATTGATCAAGGTAGTGTAAAAGATTCCTCTCAACATTTGCTGCTACAATTCGTACTTGTAATTGTTGCAATAAAGGGTGTATATTGAAGCCACCCCCATGAAGCTGACCCACTTCCTCCTCTTTCCGAGTCTGCACAAGGGAAGAGGAGAGCTCTGAACATTGCTTCCCTACAGCAAAGTCTGTAGTGCACAAGATGCACATGGGTAGGCTTGGATTTCAGTCCTACCAGGCATAGACATTCTATCCATTCTTTCCCCAGTGTCCAACAAGCACCATTTTATGGACAGCAACTTGCTCTACCAGTGCAGAATGAATTTCCGCCGGCGGCGGCGATTAATGGAGCTCCTCACTGAGAAATCTCGCTTGATGCCAGAAAGCCACGACAGCCCATTTTGCCTGCGCAAACAGAACCATGACAACAGGAAACACACCAGTTTTCTCTCAGGTGACTCATTAATTACACTGCTGTATGTAGAGTGACTCTATGGAATGTTAAAAAATTGGTTTTGGACTAGGTGTTTCAGTGTTAGAAAAAAAAAGCAGGGCTGGGTATTATGTGTCCCTATTCACAGGGATTGTCCATTTACTCAGTTTACTAAACCTATAGCTCCCTGGGGTGTATCTGTTTCAATAGCATTTCAGATGCTGATCAAAGTTTGGTGTCCATGTTCAAATAATTGGTTAAAGTCCCCCAAGATCGACGTAATTTGTCATACATTCTATGTGGGGTTTTCAAGAAGATTAAGAGTGAAGGGAAGGGGCTCTCCAGCATTTGTGTACAGCAATATTTAGTAAGAACTGAAAGAAGTGAAAGGAAAACTGGAAAAACGTAGCTCCCTTTGTTGAAATGCCTCTTAGAAGACACTGCAATGGGAGCAGTTCAGCCATCCTGTTAGTTGCAGCATTACTCTGATGCAGTGACTTCTAACCATGTAGGACACACTAACCCATTCCCAGTGTTGGCAGTTGAAGCGTGGCTTGTTGCTGGTTTTTTTTTTTTAAAACAGGGAAATGGCTTAATAACTGATAGCAGCTCCCTTTCTCTGTCTTCCCCATGCTTGCAGTGAGTCCCACCAAGGAGATAAAGATCGTGTCGGCAGTGCGGAGGAGCAGCATGAGCAGCTGTGGCAGCAGTGGGTACTTCAGCAGCAGCCCCACGCTCAGCAGCAGTCCCCCTGTGCTCTGCAACCCCAAATCTGGTGAGTGCCAGCGTGGCTCACGGTGCTCAGCAGCCAGGGTGAAGACATCTCTCTGGGGAGAAGGCGACGTGAAGAATGCCTATCATCACGCCTAGGCTTATGTTTCCAAGAATACATTAAAAATTCACAAAGTCACAGGTTTTCTAGGCCAGAGGGAACTATTATCATTCTCTAGCCTGAAGTCCTGTTGAACACAAGCCAGATGTCTGCCTTCAGTAATCTCTGTGTCAAGTCCATAATTGTGGTTTGAGCTGTAGTTTATGTCTTAGGAGGACATGCAGTCAGAGGCCTAGATTTGCCTCTTCACTGCCAAGCTCTGAACCGATTCAAATCTCCTCCTAGAGACATTCTTTTGGTGCAAGTCAGAGGAGAGTTTAACTATCCAGTGACCGCTTGAGCTGATATGAAATAACAACTCTCAGAAAACAGCAGCTTCTAAAATAACTGAGGCAGCATTGTTTCAGCCTGTCAGAGCCCATTTGAACATTTTCATTTGTTTTAAGTCTTACTTCTGGTCTGTTTCAGAAGGTAGAAGTAGTGTGGGAGCTTATTTTCCTTTTGAAAGGATTTCCTATCCCACACCGGAAGGTTAAACATACCCATTCTTCCACAGTTCACTTAAAATTGTTTCTTACTGTACATCTGGGAAGGGAAAAACAGACCAAGATAGATATTTTTTCAGCCTCTCTGTTTCTCTCAGAAACAGCCCTGAATATCAAACAGGGCCTCTGCTGCCCTTTGAGTTCCTCATTATTTCAAATTCACCAAGTCTCTGCCAGTGGTGTGGGGAGTACTGTAGAATGGGATAAGGCTTCAGTGGATGTGTGTAATCTTTGCTTTCAGAGGGATGCTGTTTGAAGTGATTACAAGAGAGTGCCTCAAGCACTAGGTGAATGCTGTTCAAAACATTGACCACTTAGTCTGGAGATGAGCGAACTGAAGTACATTTCACTCCTGCTGTGCAGTGGCCATGTAGAAAGGGAAGGATATTTTCCTTCTCTCTCTTTTTAGCACATTTCCTTCCCTCTCCTTAGGCTCTTCTGGGAATTCAGTATGAAGCTCTGAACGAAAATAATTGGAAGGACTTAGTAGGATTATGTGCTCAGAAGCCATAACCCCCTACAGCAGAGCTGCTGCCCAGCACGGGAAATGCTCTCAGGTCTAGTGGCCATTGCACCCTCAGAGTGTGTTGCTGTTGGGTGTTCAGCACCACCTTCCAATATGCTCACCCCTTTGTGCCAGGGGCTTGTCCCTATATAAAGGGTCCCACAGTATCATGTTTTGGCAGAATATCTCTCAGGTACACTTTCCAGAAATTCTCTGATAGCTTTTGTGTGGGGCGCTGTTTGTCCCCAGTACATTAATTACATCCTGGAAAATTTTCTGGGACAGATAAAACAGCATTCGTGTGGTATCCATAAATGTGCATGTTATCTGAAGTATGCCAACTATTCTGTTCATTTATGGTTCTGATTTTATATGAAGTGTCAGCCCGTGAGTAGTGAGAACAAGTTTATTTTAATGCAGCTGATTACACAACACTGGAAGAAAAAGAATAGGCTGATGTTGTGCTTGCATAAATTTTTTAGAAGAAATTTTCCCTTAGGACTAGCTTTCAAACTCTGAATAGCTTTAACAGACTTGTATTTCAAAGAAGACAGCAATGGACTTATAAACAGAATGATTTTTAAGAATTATACAATTACTGGCAATGTGAGGTTATTTCTCCCAGAGCACAAGTACAAATCCACACGTCAGCTTGCATAGGTTAACATAAGGCTGTCAGATGTAAATGTTATGAGGAATTCTTAATCCTCTGCTGACTATAAAGAGACTTTGTTCACAAATAGCTTCCTGCTATCCAGACCCAGAGCGTGTTGCTGAACTACGTGCTAATAAACACAAGGCAGAGGTGTATTTATTGTCAGATGAGCTCTATTGCAGGCAAACACTTAACAAACACCCAGGTCATGACTTGACCAATCATGTAGAAAAACAATCATGAAACAAAAAAAAATTTCTGGAGGTGTAATGAAGGGAGGTACGTAAGGGAGCCCTGCATGGATGATTTACCTGATTCTGACTTGTCAAATGAGCATAATAGTTCAGTTTTTTTCACGTTGACCAGACATGCTCTGCAAAGTGTAACACTGGCTAAATGACAGTTTGTCAAAATGCATGGGAAAGTTAAAAAAAAAAAAAAGTATTGGTTTTTCTTCTAGAATTCTCCCTGCTCCCATGAATGTCATTAAGAAACTCAAGAATGTCTTCAAATACCATCTGTGGGAAATTTTGTCTCCCACCTGTGACTGAAAAGACAGATGTCTTCAAAATTATTTACCACTGAAAGAAAAACAGCCATCATTTTAAGGCTGAAGCAGACAAATAGGGTGAACAGCATACAGCTTCAAGTTGTCCTCTGTCTTGTGAAGCATTTATGGACAGATAAAAAGTTGTACATGGGATGGTAATGATTTGATTTGGCAGAACTTTAAATTTACTTTGCTCAGAGGAAAATGATGCCACTACATATGAAGGCAATGGGGACCTGTAGAAACTTATTGGTATTTCCTTTCATTTAAAATCCCAGGCAGCTGTAGGTTACCTAGTCTTTCCCAGGATAAGATGGGAGTTATAGGTCTGTGCCTATAGTTGCAGAAATCTCTTGAGATAATCTTGAGATAATTCCTCACCCAAGCAGGATTTTCTTGTTACTTAATTCTGTGATTCAAAGCCGACTCAAATGAGATAGCAGAGAGCACCCAACAAGCACACAGTGAGCTGGGAAGGAAAGCTGCTTTGTGCCAGAAAGGTTGGTCACTTGTTTCAACGCTGAACACAGGAAAAGCCACTTCTGATTTCTGTGATAGTGTTTAGGGGATTTTGATTGCAGACAACAAAGTCGGTTGGCTAAATGCCTCAATTTTCCAAAGATCTCATCATTTATACTCAGAGTTATTCTGCAGGTTTTTCCTCGGTTCTCTTACTACGTTCAAGCAAGTCTGCAAGAACTGAGAGCATGTATGGGAAGTGGGACCAAAAAGATGTATCCCAACACTGTATCTTACTTATTAGGAGAAACTCCAGAGGAATGTTTGTATTGAATATTCATTTCTGTACCTCCACAGTATTAAAGAGACCTGTGACTGCTGATGAGCTCTTGATGCCTGGAGCCCCATATGTTAGAAAAACTTTTACGGTATGTCTCCAGTATTTTTCTTTATTTTCTGCATGTTATATGCATAGGGCATTCCAAACAAACATTTTCTGATGAGATAATTAGAGCTTATTTGCATTTGCTGAGGTTTGTACTTTAAAATCCCAAACTCCCTTATCCGTACTTCCACAAATTTCAGGTCTGATTTAGAATTGTTTATCCTGTCTTTATGCCAGTGTGATACTGCTGACCTAAAAGGGATGTGAAATTACATAAATCCAGTAACATTTGTATTGTACAAACTCATCTAGGCTTGGTGCTCCTACTCTGCAGGAGTGGATCACCTACCCAAACTGAGGTTTTCTACCAGGGTCTTTCTATATGATGGGACAGAAAATTCAACTCATACATTATTTCTTTAAAGACATTTTTGAACCTAGTCATTGGAAATACTGCTTTTACAGCCTCCTAGTTCAACCAAAAAAGTTTGTAAAAAGCAAGAGAAATCATTTGGATAGAGCCTTTCCCATGAGTGACATAGCAGCCTGTATTCTACTATGTGTTGGAACTACAGAGATGTTGAAATTATGTCTTGAACAATTTAGAAGTTGCCCCCTTGAACTCCATGGAGCTGCTTGACAGGGATCATGTCCTTTCCTCTCTGCAGATCGTTGGCGATGCCGTGGGCTGGGGTTTTGTGGTGCGGGGGAGCAAACCCTGCCACATCCAGGCCGTGGACCCCAGTGGGCCAGCAGCTGCAGCTGGCATGAAGGTGGGTGTTCAAAACAGGGTGGTTTCCCAGGGGAATTTGTGCTGCTCAGAGGTGTTTTTTTTCCCAGTGTTGAGTGCCTTAGTTTCAGGCATTTGTGCACAGTGAGTTCTCCTGCCTTTCAATCCCCTCCTGTTTCTTATCTTCTGTCCTTGAGATTCTTGAAGTCTCTTTTTCACATGAGGCTCAATTATCCTTCCCAAGTTGCTTTCTTGACCTTTTCCCTTTCTGGGGTAGGTTTTTATTCATGTGGTTTGCTGGTTTTGGTGGTGGTGGTGGTGTTCTGGTTTATTTATTTATTTATTTATTTTTAAAAAGTCATGCTTTTTACAATTCTGTACAATTTTAGGTTCCCTCTTTACTTTCCAATTTATGTGATTGCTGTTGTGCAGCTTCTGGACTTTACCTGTACAGGAAGAGGCAAAGTCAGACATACATAGTGAAAGTGAAGCTAGCACAGCCCATTGTTCACCGTAAAGCAGTCATGATTCAAGACAATTTGGAAAGAACAATGGATGGTACTTTCATTTTTCATAAAGGGCTGAAATAGTTTCATATGTGGTTTTAGAATCAATAAATACACATGCCACTTTTAGCTCTTGCACTGCTAATGCAGAGCCCATTGACTTACCTGCAGGCTTGGATCACATCCTGCATTTATCTGTGATTAATCTCTGCCTTGTACAAAGAGAAAAATAAAGGCAAAGTATTATGTTAAGCACAGATAAAAGCAAGAAAATTAAGTTAGCTGCTACACCTGCTCCAATGGCCAGAAGGATTAGATTACCAGCTTATGCCATGCTTTATTGTATGGCAAAAGCACAGATGAAGGTTTCAGGTATATTCCACAGGCACCCCAGTTTGCTGTGAATTTTGTCTATTCTTCTAATTCATCTCTCTTTCCCGTCACACTCATCACACTCATCCCAGCTGTATACTCACACCCACCAAGCTGGAGGCCTCAGCTCCAGGGATGCACATCCCGTCCTCTGCACAGTGCCAGACCTGCCAGGGGACCCTCCTTAGCAAGTGCACGACAGGAGTTTCTGCTCTCTGGCTGCTGATTCTTTTTTTAATGAAGCTTTCAAGAACATACTGTCTTTGGAACCTATTTTTTTAGTACAGGCAGGCAAAACCCCTGGGACAGGGAATGGAAGCTGCAGAGCTTGTTGGTGCATGCAGCACCCAGACACATCCTGCTGGCAAACAGCTTGAATTCTGAGGGAGCTGGAATTTTTTAATATGTTTTATACAAAACGTAAATGTAATATACAGTTACAATTTTTATATGAAGAGTATAATTTCCAGATAATAATCCTGCCTAAAATTTAAAGGACCTAAATTTAAAAATAATTAATTAATTCATGCGTATGTTCTAGATCCTGAACTTGGGAGTTTAGTATTTTACAGCACTTCTTATTCTCTGAATATAGAAGCTAGCAGCGAAGTGGAGCAATTCTCAAACCTGACTTGTAAAAACAGCACTGTGGTGTCATGTGTGTAATCCCATGGGGTTGCAGATTTATACCTGAACCACTCAAGACAGAAGAGTGTAAAATAATTCACTGTCCTGAGAGGAACAAACAGTGTTGTAAAACTGGGATATATTGCCTTGATTTTACACAAGGACAGATCTAATTCTTTTCAAAGCTGTTATCTTTATATGAAATCATTTTTCAGAGCAGAATTGCACATAAAAATTTGTAGCCATATATGTGATGAGCCCCTCTTTAACATGAAAATTGTTGCCCCACTTTTGGAAATGCTGAATACCTTTACCCTAGTGAAGACATGGTGTTTTTCTTTGAAAATAAGGGCTTTTGTTGAGATGTTCCCATGGCAATAAGTATGTAAATCATAGTGCAGGATTTGAAATTTTTAAAAAATCTATGTCACTTAATCCATCTGTTTACAGAACTCCTCAATCTGGCAAATTTAAAGGAATCAAATGACAGGCTTTAGATGACAGGTCCTTGAAATTAAACATTCCCCTGTGTAGAAGCTGCAGGAAGGGCATTTTGAAAATAGGCTGTTGGGCACGGTAACTTCTGGTGGGCTGGTGCAAGAGGCTTTTGTCTGCAAAAAGAGTGCTACACCAAAGAAGCGCTAACAAGGAAAGTTGGCTATGATGAAAAGGGCAAGAATTTGAAGAAGAGCCAAGCCTTGGCGTTGCAGTTTGTAGAAAAGTTCTTGGCAGTAGCAGCAGGGATTTTCCTCCTAAGGAGATGCATCCACTGTAATTGTTTCTAGAAGTGTCTTTATTTGTAAAGCTTGTGATTTTGCACTTGCCTCTTTTGGAGAGCACTATTTTCCTGTCTGTGCATTATGCTGGACATACCATTGAGAGAGAACTGCTGCCTACAGTCACATCGTAGGACCTCAGTTTGTGCATTTAAAATTCTGCCATGTATTACAGAAAGCAGCAAACATTGCAGGCTCAACCTGGCTCAAGCTACCTGCTGGGTTTAGCGGTGCCTTTCTTTCAGTTGGACCTTGGCTGGGCTCTTGGCCTGCTCCAAAGGTTGCGAGTTGGGAGTCTGAGGAGAAAACTCAATGAGCTTGGGACAGAGCTCTGACCACACGCGGTGGCTGTGGCTGGGCACGGCGCGGGCCCTGGGACACGTGGGCTCTGTCACACACGTGTGCCTTGGCGTGGCAGCGCTTGCCATCTCCTTATGTGTGACATCCTCTTCTGGGGGAATTTCCAGACAATTTATTTCTGACAAAATCCCTACTAGCATGGTCTGCTGAAGATCTGTGAGAGGCTGCAAGCTTTAGGAATTGATAGTTCTTCTGGGGCTGGTAAACAGGATTACCACTCACAGTCTGAGGTTTCAGGTGTGAAGCTGAGAAAATAATTCAATAAATATCTAGTCAATTAGCTTTATTAAAGGATTTTTGGACCTGGTTTGCTGAAGTGTGGTTGCTTGTGACAGCATTTTGAGGAGAGTGGTTGCTCTAAGCGCATTAACAAGTGGGAGCTGGAGGCGACGCGAAGCTATGAAAGGAGTCAGTGTTGCGATGCGTTCTTCTAAGTTATTTGCAGCTCTGTTTAGCTGTCTGCTGTCATCAGCAGTGCAGACAGGAACAGCAGGATTCTGAAGTTCCTAGGTTGCTTTAATATTCATTATTGACTGGCTGAAAAATCTGGTTCTCTGCAGATGACACTGCTAAATATTGCCAGCTGTTGTCAGTAAAACTCTTTTTCTCTTTTTTCAGTGATTTATTCTGTAAGTTCATTTCTGTTTTTAAGGTGCAAATGTGCGTTGAAAAGTTACAGCTTAACTTCAAACTAGTGACTTAAATTATGCATCACATTGTTATTTAGTGTGACATAACGGCGACAGAGTGACGGAGCAAGGAGACATAGATAAGTATGAGACTTCTGAGAGAGACAAATTAATTACTCATGTTGCTGTTCTTCCCACTGGCTGGGGAAAGCAGTACCCCACTCAAACCTCTAAAGAAAGCTATCTAATTCCTTTAACTGATTCTCAGCAAATTAGTATTTATAGCTGTTACACCTAAGGTCCTCAAATAACACAAATTGTCGGTGGCTGTTCAAGCTTTTCAATCCTATTCTTCTAGCCTTTTCTAGCCTAGTTCTTCTTCATTTCAGTCAGCTCAGGGAGTTTGAAGGACCACGTATGGTCACTGGTACCAAACCCTTCTGTTCGGAGCTCAGCTTGGGAACTGTGATGTGCAGCCAGGACCCTTTCAGCGCAGGTCTGCTCTCCTGATCTCTAAGAGCTGGCACAGGGAGGAGATCAGCTTCATAAATTTTTTGCCTGTGCATTCGTCCTCTGCATTCACAAATGATTGTTTCAGGTCCAGTTTCTCACTAGCAGAATAAGAGCCAACTCTCAAGTGTAATTGAGTTGCCACTGTGTCAAGAAGCTGATCGATGTCACTTCATTAACGTCATCAAGCCCATTTCATGCCATCAAAGGAACATCTGTACTATCCGATTAGGCCAAAGAATTCAGGTACTGCCACAGTAACAAAACATTACAGGCTTATAACATGGAAAACTAAAAGGCACATATTGTAAATGCCCGGTGGGGTGAAAATCAACCCAAGACCATGTGATGTCAGGGGAATTGCCAATGCCTTATATTCCTGCAATTGGAAGAAATTTGAACTGTGAGATTCTCATGAAGTTGAATGTACCTCACACTGCAGGGGAACACAAAACCCATTCGATGATCCTTGCTAACCTGACCTCAAACATGAGGACTGCGTAACTGTTTGACAAGCAAGATAAATCAGCCTAAAAATACTTTAAAAAAATTTCCTCCAAGAAAAAGTATCCCATGTCCAATTTCCAGTCTTTTACAGGATAGTGGGAGAAGTAGAGAAGCATGGATATTGTAAGTGAGAAACTTTCTTCTAACTCCTAAAGGTATCCTAGTGGGAGCATGAAAACTGGGATTTGTATAGTATCAATAAGGCACAATGTACATGCCTCCATTTAACCCTCTTCATGAAGTTTAGGAAAGAGAAGATACCAGAAGTGTTTGATGCTGGGCCTATAGCCCTTTAAAGCACTCCAGAGGAGCTTCAGTGCTAATTGAAGGTATCTGAAGGGTACTTTCATTTTTTTCATGGAATTGAGCTTTAAATGAGAAGATGGAGTAGGCTTGGATAAATATTTATGCTGTGCACTAGCATATGGTGTTGTTGAAGCAGATGCAATTCAGTCTTAGAATTCTTATCTTATACCAACATGTTACTGATTGTAGAAAAGAATAAATTACACGAGTTGCCATCTGTTTTCAATTACAGCATGAAAACACTGAGGCAGGTTGGGATTTTCCTTTAGCTGTGTTATCATCTCACTGCCGAATTCGATAATTACATTAGAGTGAGTTGAGAATGGATGTATTTGGTAATATGAACACTCAAAAAAAGTTGCTGACAAACTGCTTTCATAGCTTGTCCATAAATAGAGAAGCAGCAGAGCTAAACATGCATAGCACTGCCCACAATGAATGCCTCTGCTGTAGGGCTTGAATATAAATGTATATATAAGTTTCAAACATGTCTCTGTAAGTGCTTCATTTTCTGATGCAATTTAATTATAAACTATAGTATAAAGGTTCAGTCTCCTCCACAGAAATGTGGAAGCTATATTCAAGTATCTATGACTTTAGAATTTTAAGAAATCAGATTTTATGTTTCACCATAAGATCAATCTGTTTTTGCAAAACCAAAGAAAATTCAAAGATGTTTTAACTCTTTATGCACTTTATGCATAAAGATATGCATAAGATGTTTCACTTTATGCAGCAGTGACCAGGACCTCAGATTTTATGTGCTACTATCCATCACAGAGATTGGAGAGTGAGCTGAGTAGGGAAGCATCAGCTTTGGACATCATTGAAGTCATGCTTGAAAAGAGTGGTTTTACATTACAGAATCACAGCATGAGTCAAGTCGGAAGGGACCACAGGGAGTCATCTGGTCCAACCTCCCAGCTCAAGCAGGGTCATCCCAGAGCACATTGCCCAGGACTGCCCAGTCAGTTCTTGAATGTCCCCAGTAAGGGAATTCCACAGCCTCCCTGGTCAGTCTGTTCCAGTGCGTGGTCACCCTCACAGTAAAGAAGTTCTTCCTCCTGTTCAAGTGGAATTTCCTGTGCTTCAGTTTCTGCCCATTGCCTCTTGTCCTACTGCTGGGCACCACCAAGCAGAGTCTGGACCATCCTTTTGGCACCCTTTAGATATTTATAGATATTAACGAGGTTCCCTCTCAGTCATCTCTTCTTGAGGCTTAAAAGGTCCCTTGACCTTGCATTGTAAGAGAGATTCTCTGGACCCTTGATTGACTTAGTAGCCCTCCACAGAACCCACTCCATTTTTTCATGTCTCTCGTGTACCGTGGAGCCCAGAGCCATACACAGCACTCCAGATGTGCCTCACCAGGGCAGAGTAGCGGTGCAGGATCACCTCCCCTGACTGGCTGGCAGTGTTGTTCTTAATACACCCCAGGATACCACTGTCCGCCTGTTGGTCTGACTATTCTGGGATTAATGCCATGAAAATTGTCACAGGAACATGGTTCTGTGAGTACTGGGGAGAAAATTGCATTGCACCCATGTCCTCTTGTTTGGGTTTTGTGAATTCAGTCCTCTCACCACAGCAGAGGCTTCTCTAACAGAAGAAAAACATGGTTTTGAGAGCTGCATTGTGTCATTGCCAGAACTTTGTTTAGTCGCCAAAAGGAGACAAGGTTTGGCAAAATTTCTCCTTTGCTTTCATTACAGGCTACTACAAGTGCAATAACAGAGTCTTTATGTCCTTGATCATCCTTTGCATTAGCACAGTATCCTTAGGTCGATTGAAATGACGAAATTTTTTTCCCCAGTATTGGGAATCCCAGTGCAGGATTGGATCTCTCTTCTGCCCTTTCACTGCACCAGCTACTCTATCCATTTTATTCCTCCTCTGTGTTGAAGCCTTGTCATTGTTTGAACCTCTGTGTCAGGACATTCTTAAAGACACTGCGCCACTGGGCTGCTGGTGAACCTGCCCCATGGTGGCCACAAGGAAATCACAGTTTGGATTTGGATTCTCCTCTTTCCCCTGTCACAAACTCTCTGTGAAATGCTGACTGCTTCCCACCAGAAAACACAGGCATTCTTGTAAAGTAGTTTGGGTTTAAAGAGAGATGGGAAATGCCGGAAAATCTGACATATTCTCAAACATAATCAACACATTTGGTGAGTAGATCTGTTTTGGCAGGTGTACAAATGCAGTTTGCGAAAAGTTTCTTTGTTTCCTTGTGGGGGCTGTGGTTCACAGGATTTGCAGTCTCAGAGCAGAGGGTTTGCTCACTGGACCCAGTGACTCCCTGGCAGCAATGTCGCAGCCCCCTGAGTTTCAAACATCAGTTTGTACAGCTCTCCTCTTTCTAAGCCATCCTTCTCCTCTTCCTGAAATTTGTGTTTTTATAAACTCCAGATACTTTCTTTGTGACATACCACCCTGCCACCCCTGCCCAGGTGGGTGCACTACTCTGCAGTCAGACACTTTGTATTTCCAATGTTATCATATTCCAGACTCTGCTGATCTTTACCAAAATTATCCTGTTTTGCTCCATTTTCCACTAATAAATCATTAGACTCTTAAGTGTGAAATTTTAGCTCTTTAAAAGCCATGGTAAAGCTCCTGTTATCTTCTGACATGCCAGAATTTCATCCTACATTCCAACTGTTTTTGGTGGATCTCCATTTTTTGCTGCTTGTTTCCTTGCTTTGCCTTTGCTTCTTTGTCCACAGAGTTGTGTAAGGATGAGCTTGTTTTGAAGACCTCTCTTCTGAGGCTGCAGAACTTCTGAAGTTGTTTTGGAAGGTTAAGTGAACCCCACCCTTGTGCAGGAGCCTCAGAGAGCCAGTGGACTAAAAATTGACTAAAAATGTCAGCTGCCTTTATATTGGACTAGAGGCCAGGTGCTTGCTGTGACTATCTGGAAGTGTTCTATGATAAAGAAATCAAAACTTGGCTTGTGAAAAGTCGCCTGCTGAGGTGTGGGGGGAAAGACCTCTTCCCATGCAGTTGGGAGCGCTGACGCAAACGTCACGGCAGCAGGATGTGAGCTGCAAGCTGCACACACAAAAGAACACAGAGAAAAATTCTTTTTATGATTGTCAGTCCTGGTTTTGAACAACAGGATTCATGTTACTCACTGCAGAGAAAGGAATTAAGACAGTGGGAATTCCCAGGTGAAATATAAAAATAGTGAGTTCAACTTTTTGAGTCTAAATTTCACCTTTAACATCTTCCCTCCCCCCCTCTGCCAAACTTAGAGGACACAGGTTTAGCAAGGTTTTACTTGCTTATCCCAGACCTGAATTTTGGCCTGCAGAGCAGTATTAGGTTTCCAATGTCTCTGTGTGATTTTTCCGAAAGACTCTTTTAACAGAGAGAGTTTTATTGGGCAATAAAATATTTTTTTTTCTCTTTACAACAACTGAAACCTTATGTGGGTCCAGAAAGTTTCATAATACCTCAGAGCTCTTTTTTCTGCATTCACAGCAGTGTAGCTGACATTAGAATTGAACTTGTTTGTAGGCCAGCCACCTAAAATGCTGTTGAGCAACAAGTGACCAACTATACTTGTGTCTCTACATTGGCTCCTTCTCATCAATAGCAAATGCAAATAATAATAATAAAAAAAAAATTGCCAGCTTCATTATTGGACATCAGTGCACTTTCTAAATTTAGTCACATTATTTTAATAAACAATACTTAAAAAAATTCTATTCAAGTAAGTGGTGTTTTATGATAGGATAACCCAGATATCTGAACACCCTGCCTTTACGAAAGAATTTTCTTGATTTTTTCTGGAGTCTTACAGCTGTAACCATTCAGAAAGAGAGACAGCAGCACTGGTTTCGGCTGCACTGTAAAGCAGGGCTGTGCTTGTGTTTTGATACAGCTTCCAAATTCCTGTGTGCTCGATAGCCCTTTGAATGGCGAGATCTGGTGCCTGATGGAGCAGCTGGGATGTCACCCATGCTCGAGCTGTCGTGGGCTATCGCACGTCACTCCCAGGTAGTCCAGGCTCTCTGAAGAGAGCACTGGCACCTGAAAAACTGATCTGCAGAATGCCTGAAATCTGAAAAAGGTTGTCCTAAGTGTCTGTAACAAAGACATAGAATTAGAAGCCAGTACAGCAAAATGCTGTCATTTTGAACTACTTCTCTCCACTGAGGATGAAAAGCATTTTGTGTTATTCAGTTTAGTTGCAATACTCATTTCACTTGAGGCCTTGGAGAGTTCCTCAGATGCTGTTGGTTTTCCAAGTTCATGGCTATCTCAGCTCTCTGCCCTGAGCATTTCAAGGATGCTGCTGCTCCCCAGCTGCTGCTCTGCAGACTCTTGCCTGCACTTCTTCATCTCTTTTCTTGTTGCTGCTCAAGACACAGAGTGGCTTCCTTTCATGGTATAAGCGAATGATTTGGGAAACGTGTTGCATTAAAGCCAGGGCTCTGTTTAGCTAGCCAAACACATGGAAAAACAATTGCACTTTTGTCTGTGCAAACAGAGAGCAGCTGTTTGTCTCAAATGGCGCAGTCTGTTCCTGCTCATGACACTCTGGATGCTGGAGGGTGCTGAGGGTGCCCTGCATGAGTCTGTCTGCCCCTGTAATTCCCTTGTTCATGCTGTCTTAGTGACTGTTTTTAACCAATATGGGACTGAAATGAACTACAGTTCAGCATAATTGTATTTGACCATGTAAGTAAAGTGATTATATATAAAGTTCTTTATTCATTATGTGTGGTTTTGTTTTAGCAAATATAGTTTAGTTACAGATATACCAGAAAAAAAACCTAAAACACCGAACGGTCAATCCAAGCATAAAAAGACATTATTTCTATGCTTAGACTCTGTATTCTTCTGACACTGATGCAGTATTTTACCCAGAGCCATCTTTAGCCATTCGAGTTATTTAACATTTTCAGAGCTGTTCTGGGGTAGGTATCAAATTGCACTATACAATAAAAATGCTTATGAAGTTAGACGTGCAGCCACTGGTTTGCTTTCCTGATGTGGCCCAGCCTGGCCCAGCTTTACCTGTGGGTATTTCTCGCTGGGACTCACATTAAGTCAGTGATTTTACACACCAATTCCCAATTAGGGCCATGGAAAGCAGTGACCTATATTCCCCTATTCCATATTTATGGATGGTTTGTGTTTCAGTGTATTAGGTTCTTATGTTATTACTCTCCAGATATCTACAGATAGCGTTAATTTACCTTTGTAAGTAATGCCTCTTCTCTGTGTTGGTGTTTGCCTAACCATTTTGTCGATCTATCAGGGAAACTCCACCTCTTGCAGAGCTGAGACTTGTGCAGCCCAAAAGACTCACGCTCCAAAGCCAGAGTTGTTCTCATGGGCCCTTAGGTCAGCTCTTTTCCTCCTCTAATTTGTCCACTCTGTGAAGTTTGCACAGCAATGGTTTCATTCTCTTCCTGGCAAAAAAAAAGGACTTGAATTCCCATAGATTCCCATCAGTGGGAAGGGAGGGAGGGAGAGACTATCTGAACCAGAGATGAGGCCCTTGAGAACCTATGACTTTTTATATTATGTGACTTACTGTATTCTGTTATTAAATAGATATTACTTTATTAGATGCATTTATTTTTTTTTTGTATTATGTAGTTTATTGATTATGTTGTTTAATTTCTGATTTTTTTTTTCTGTTGGAGACCAATTTGTTTGGAATACTATGAAAAATTCAGCCTCTTTTTTAAAAACAAAAGTGTGCAATGTATATGTAATGAAAATACGTAATGTAGCCTTGCTCAGGCAAACCATCCATACCACTCTTCAGTCACAGACCAAGAATTAAGTACTGACATTTGTAATTCTGTAAATGGAGTTCATTTTCTCTGCTCTGAGTTGCACTGGTACCCAGTTTCTAGCCCACTGATAGAATAGTGGGCCAGCTTCACACTGGTGTAAAGACTGAACGAGAAACACATCCCTTGAGAGACAAAATTTTGTTAATGCAAAGACTGGATACTTGCCTACTCCCACACCACCCACTCTACAGCCAATTACACTTTTGCTAGAGGTATTTACAGAACTGAGCACACATCTGCAATTTATTCTGTTCCATCCAGTAACCTCAGTAATGTAGGAAAGGCCATGGTATGATTTTTTAACCTTCCGGCAACATGCAGTAGGTTGTGAATTGTGAGGTTCCAGCTTTACTTTACTAATCCTATCAAGATTGCATGAATTCTTTAAAAAAAAACAACACCAAAGATAAAAATCTAACTGGAAACATAACTTTTAGGACCTCTGATTTTCATCTCTTTTCCTCATTCCATTGTGACAATGTAAAGCTTAGCAGAGTGGGAGCAAATACTTCAGTGCTGCCTGTGTTTGCTTTTCTGTAGAAGGTTAGTCTTGGGTCTTAGGCTCTTCTGTGGCAGCACATTCAGCATCTGCATAGCCTGAGCTCTTTGCTGAGCATGAGGATTCCTTTGCTTTACGGCTATGGATAACCTATTAAAATAGAAGAAACCCCATATCCCAATCCACACAGCAGGTTGTGTGTATAAAAGGGGCTGAGCTCTGCGCCCTCTCTCCTCCACCGTTGTTCTCCTGCCTCAGATTTCTCTGCACTTGTTCTTGGTACCATAACATCCATCTTGCCATTGATTTCACTGGGACTTCAAGTTATCTGGAAACTTAAGCTGCAGTTTACTGATCTGAGGGTAAGCTTCTGCCAGGAAGGTTGATCCTATCTTCACCTCCTTTTCATCTGCCTCTTTGCCTCCAACCAGATATGTATCTATTGCCTCCTTCCTCCATCTGTGTCAGGACATCAAGGAGCTTGCTTTGCCTGGAGACAAGTCCTTTCATTTATTTATTTTTGCTGGCACAGGATGAAAAGGATGAAAAGGGAGCGGTGCCTGGCTTTGGCACGCTGCTCCCAGAGCCAGCACAAAGGGACAGGAGCACCTCCTGGGACTGCAGGCACCAAGTGCTGCTATGAACCTCCTCCCCTTTTGAAAGGGGTTTGATATCTGGATCCACAGACTCCTTGGCAGTTCAGGCTGAGTGTATCCCTTTCTATGGGCAAAAACAGATGTGGGGTCCCAAATCAGATTACTGATCCAGCTTTTAATAAGCAAACATTTTTTCCCACATTTCTTTTAAAAGTAAAATTAGGTTTTTACACCCTAAGGAGGGGGA
This sequence comes from Origma solitaria, assembly GCA_013397895.1. Taxonomy (NCBI): domain Eukaryota; kingdom Metazoa; phylum Chordata; class Aves; order Passeriformes; family Acanthizidae; genus Origma; species Origma solitaria. The sequence continues at coordinate 212,577 of VZRL01001285.1, read as the reverse complement.
AACCTCATTCTTTGATGTTGTCATTAAGGGTTTTATGTACAAACCCGCGATGTGGTGTGTGAGGTAGAAGGTGATGATGTGGTAATTAGCTGGGAAGATTTATGCAAGAGATCTAACAACTGGCAAGGCAAACCTGTGTGGTTATCCACTTGTAAATAGCTCCTTTCTAGTTGGTAACAGCAATGAAAAGTACAAACAGTGTAATTTTTTGCTCCTCTGTGATAACATAACAGCCTTAAATGGGAGTGTTTACTTTCACTAATTTCTCAACTCCTTCACATTTCATATTTAAATCAGATTTTAAAAAATGACACCTTGGTTTCCATCTGTTTGCTCAGAGGGCAGTGGTGCTTGGGAGGCAGGAGTGGGAGGAATGGTCCCCAGCATCTGCAGAGGGGCAAGGGGTGTGCAAGGGGGAAAGGATCCCATTGGAAAGATACCTCTTCCCTTAAAATGTTGGAAGCTTGGATGTCCCCTTCCTCCTTGCAGAAAGCTGGAAAGCTGTGTTTCAGATGTTATGTTCTTGTAGCACCTAAGCCTTGCCCAAATTTTGCTGAAATCTGTCAGCAAGACAAGAAAAGCCAAAGCAGATGTATCGACTCTTGAAACAAGCAATGGCAAAGGCTGTATTTGCTTCTTTTTTTTTTCCCCTTTCCTTTTTCCTTCTCAGTTTCAGGAGTTTAGTAACCTTCCCAAGTGAGAGCTGTGGCCCTACCACAGGAATCAACCAGTAAATTTTCAATTTCAGAACTGGCCCAGGGCTTTTAAAAGTATCTAAAGTGTGAAAAGTTCAATTTGTTTGGTGTCCTACTGATGACATCTCCAGGTCACTGACAATTGCAAAATGTTAATCCTTCAGCCCTGATTTCATGGGTGCCCACAAGGAAGGATTCTTACTGACAGCATGGCCTGATATTTAATAGAAATCAGGATCTTGTGGGTCTCTCATGCACATAGAAAACAGATGGGTTTGTTAACCACATGTGGAGGACTTTCCTCTAGAAGATCACAGTGAGTTTCAGAATACCATAATGAAACAATTATAAGTTTGAGCTGCTCAAACCTCCCAGCTGATCCATGTCCCTGCCGGATTAGTAGGACATAAAAAAAGCATTTATTTATAATTATTGAGGGTATCTGTATAATAGAAATGTAAGCAGGCTGTCTCTGTAATGGATTTAATTTTAATTTTCATTAGCAAGAAGAAAAGCAAAAATATTAACATTGGGATATGTTGTGGGTTTGACCCTGGCTAAATGTCAGGTACTTACGTTTGCTTTCTATGCTCTCTCCTGCTGCAGCTATGCAGAGGAGAGGAAAAACTAACACAAAACACTGGACTTATGAGTTGAGATAAGATCACTGATAAGGGCCGCACGAGATTCAGGGCAAGAGCAGGCGGGAAACTTAAAGTTGCAAAAAAAAAGTGATTTATTAATCTAACAGAGTCAGAGGATAAACTGGAGATAAAAATAAGCTCTTAAGACACCATTTCTTCGCTCACCCCTCTTTTCCCTCTTAAGGCACCGCTTCTCAGCTCACCCCCTCCCTCCTTTCTAACTAACTAACAACTCCCAGGCAGGGGCAGGGTGTGCGGTTTTTCTTAGGTCAGTCCATCACAATTCTTCTACTGCAGACACTGTTTCTCTATTTGCCCTCTCTCTCTGTTCAACCAACAGATCTGGGCTAGGGCAAGGCATGTGGGGTTTCTTAATCAGTCCAAGGCCACAATTCGTCTGCTACAATCACTGCTTCTCTACTCACCCCTCTCCCTATTAAGGCCATTTCTCAGCTCACCCCCTCCCTCCTTCCTTCTAACCAGCAGCTCCGGGGTGGGGGCAGGGTGTGGGGGTTTCCTTTGGTCAGGGTCAGTCCATCAGGGGGAAGAATCCTCTACTTAGCCATGGGGGTCCCTCCCACGAGAGACAGTCCTGTGCGAACTTCTTTGGCGTGGGTCCAATCTCACGAGCAGCCCCGCCCGATTGCTGCTGTCCGAGATTCTCTCCAGGCTGCAGAATTCCAAGCCGAGGCCAGGCTGTTTCCATCCCGGGAGCAAGGCCTTTCTCTCTCCTGCAAGGCCTTTGCAACTCTCAGTCTCTGGGACTCCCACTGGATCACAGCTTCCTGCAGGCATCATCTGCTCCTCTGGCGTGGGCACCTCCCCACGGCTGTGGGGGTTCTCTGCATCCCCTGGACTCCATGGGCTGCAGGGGGACCACCTGCTCCCCCATGGTCTTCACCACGGCTGGCAGAGGGTTTTCAGCTCTGGCGCCTAGAGCACCTCCTCCCCTGCCTTTCCACTGACCTTGGTGCCTCCATGTTGTTCTCCCTCACATATTTTTACCTCCTCCTCCTCCTTCCCTGGCTAAAAAGAAGTGCGTGCTCACATTGTTTTGATTTCTTCTTAAATATGTTTTCACAGAGGCATAACTAACATCTCTAATTGGCCCAGGTTTTACCAGCAGCATGTCCATCATTTTACAGCCATCAGAGACTGGCTGTGCTGGACATGGTGGAAAATTTCCAGAATCTTTACTCAGGACATGCAGGAGCCATCTTTGTACCCCACCCTGTTCACTGGCAAAAACTGGGCCAGGCAAAACTACCACAGATATACTTTTCTTTTTGAAATAGTTATATTCTCAATTCTGGTATGAATTTTACTCTGTAAAATAGTCAAATTATACTTTTCTTTAGACAGCTCTGAAAGAAGTTATACTTAGAAGCTTTTGTATTAGTTCTTAGGAAAATTGCTGAAGAACTTTTCAAGGTTGAAAATAATTCTTACATTTGCCCTAAGTCATCATTTTTACTTGATGCTAATAAGGTTTTTAAAAAAAAGATACCAAAAAGAAAACAATACATTTCTTCATGCATCTTGGGAATGGTTTGTCTTAAAGTAAAAATTATCTGTGTGACTTTGGCTTCATATCAGATGACAAGAAGAAATAGTAGTCAAGGAAGGATGTCCCAAACTATCCAAGAGTATGTAAATCACTGTGGATACAAATCCTGACAGTGCAAAGGGTTAAATCCAGTCTGTCTCATGGTGGATGACTGAGCCAGCCTTGTTTCAGCTTTCCCAACAAGGGCTTGTTTCTGTGCAATGTGCTAATAACTTCTGAACTACTTGGTCTCAAAGGGATGTGCTTTGCAATAGAACATGGGCCTGGTTTGAACTGTCAGCTGCTAGAAATCTGTTTCAGATCTACACAGAGTCCAGGAGTGAAATCCTGGCTGCTCCAGAGTGAAAGATTAGTGCAAGACTGGATTTCACACACTCTCCACATTTTTTTAGTATTTTCCTTCATACAGTTGCCACATGTACAGTAATACTCACACCTTCAGTGGAAATTAATTGGTGGCTGTGTTTTCAACATCTCTTTAAGCTGTTAATTGCTGATGCCAGAGCTGCTATCAGTACCAAACAGACCATCAGACCCTTTTGTTTGATTGACCTTGGTACTGTTGGAGGAGAAAACTTGACGGTACTGGCAGAGACTTTGTGCTTTGCAATTTTAGACCCTGAATATTCCCATTGCTGCCTATATAATGGGGCAAAGTATCAGTTCTGTTGAAAAACAGTATTTTTGCCACTATCTTGACTGTGTCATTGCTTTGTGTTCAAGAACTTCAAGCCTACACTGTATTTGTTAACATTGATTGCTTTGGCGCCTATTTGATCTGCATTTTTAATAGTGTTTATACTTTCTTAAAGAGTAGTTTGCAAACAAAAAACCAAAAAGCCACCACCCCAAAAAACCCACAAACAAACAAAAAAAGCAGGGTGGATTCCAGACACTGCCTCTGGCACTGAAATGTAAATGATAAATCCATTGAGAATTAGTGCCTTACTCCCCAGCTGCTGGAGTGGAGCACACACATTTCCTGCTGTGGAAAAGGCACTCCCCTGCCATCCCCAGCCATGTTGCCTTGTGGCAGTTGTGTTCCTCTTCATCTGGAAGTATTTAAAAAAAATTTATGTCAAATTAAGGTGGCCATGTAATCATGGTCTTATCTTACCTTTTGAGTGTGCATGGCTGTTATTTGCTTTGTACCAGGGATGAGCAGTTGGACTCACTGCATCTGTAAATTTAAATACCTTTTAGGGCTGTCCCAAACAGCAATGATCACTTAAGTCAAAGTCTGCAGAAGGAATTTTCAGCTCTTCATAATCTTTCACAGCACCCTTCTAAAAAGTGTGCCTAGACAAATAAAGAACATTTTAAAAGGATTTTTTTATACATTAAATTCAAAAAACTCCAGCAAGCAAGGCCTAGTTCCACTGGGAGAGGTAGCTAAAGTCTTCAGTGCATACAGCATCTGAATATCCAAGGATTTAGGCTAGCTGCCTATCCTCTAAGAACATTCCTGTAGCATTTATAAATATTAAGGTCATCCTGCGGCAGAACTAACAAAGAATTAGTGACAGGTATGCAATGTTTTTATTTAATAATTGGCTTTCAGGTAGTTGCGCAATTCCACACCCATGCCTGCAGCCAGTCTCTGACATCCCTTAGGAGGATCTCACAGTCATCCTCATCTCAGCTCCTGCTCAGCCCCAGCTCCGCTGCCCAGCCCTGGTGCAGGCAGCTCCCTGCGAGGGAGGGGACTTTGGTTTGGCTTCGGGCAGTTCTCCCAGCAGGAAAATCAAGGGGTGTGGATGTACATCTGCAGGGCAGCTTGGCAAGACCGAGGAGGGGCAGGCAGCCAAAGATTGCCGTGGAGGAAAGAGCAATTACCAGTGAGGGGGAGGAAGGGTTGCACAGTTCCAAGTACTGCACGATCCTGATTTTGGCCAGTAAATGTTACGGTAACTAATTATTCTCGCCTCCTCTTGCCATCCTCAGTCCCATGATAAATGGCATGACGAGTCTTTGCTAACTTCCTTAAATGACTGTGTCCCAGATCTTTTCTGTTCAAATGTAAGCCCGAACTTGAAGTTTATCTTGTTACGGGGACACATAGATTTGGTTAAACCTTCTGTATGTGCCATTGAAAACCTACAGAAAGACAGAGGTGCCTTTTCTGCTATTCCTGCTTCCATGGGCTGCTGTTTCCCATGGCGGGAAATTGAAATACTCAACAATAAATGTTTATTGCTGTAATACTTAAATATTTGAAATCAATTAGGGGAGGGGTTTCTTTCACTTGAGTGTTGCTTTATTTAACTATTATTAGTTCTGTGGTTTTTAGATCACCACATCCTGACCAACAAAATGGTCGGAATTTATCCTGGGCTGTGTCATTTCTTGAAGTCTAAGGGATAAAAAGGGATGGTTATCTCTTGTCAAGCTCCTTGGAGAGCAATGAGGAAATGAGCAATAAAAGGTTCTTTGAGGCTCTTTTAACTGTAGTTTATAATCTATTATAGTTACTGATGTGTGGAAACCAACAGAAATACTTTACATGTTTGTAGTTACAAAGCCCTTAACAGCTGCAGCTATGAGCCGAGCACTTACAGCTTTTTGAAATGTGTTTTTATAAATGTAACATTAAATCATTGTGTTTTTGTAGACCAGTCTCCTTCAGAAAATTCCTGAGATAGTAATATGGGGATTGATATATTCAGTCAGGGATGGTTTGTGGGTGCTCACTTGCTCTTGCTTGTTTTCTAACTTCAGTGGAGTAATGCACAATATAAGCATTTTTGGGGGGTTGATGATGACCAAAATGCACAAACCACACTGCATTTCATTCCTGCTTGCTGGATGCAGTGCTGAATGGGGAAGTCAAGGTGGGGAGAAGAAAACTGAGGGCACTCAGCATAACAAAGGGCTCAGGACTGTGCAAACCTCTTCCCCTCACCAGGACTGGAGGACACAGCAAATAGCTCCACATTTCTTCATCCCCGAGGGAGCCAGGTATGGAATTTGCAGAGACTCAGCCCTCAGGGGCACTGGCCAAGCAATTACTATGGAGAGAGCTCTCTATCCCCAGCGTGGTTGATTCTTTATTACCATCTTCTGTTCCTCATGGGTCTTTTCATGCAGTTTGAGGATGGGACTGTGCGCTTCTGTGCATTGTCCCCCTCTCTGCATTTCTCTTCTCTGGCTTGGATGGACTTCTTGCATCTCATCCTCTCTGCTGGGAATGGTGAAACTAATAAGCCATTTGGATCCAGTGCAAAGGATGGCACGAAGGCGACTGTTGTCAGCCTGGACGCATTGCTGGTTAATAGTACTGCCAAGGACATGTGATAAAACAAACACATGGAGAATGCAGACGTGTCAGCTCTTGCCTTCCACAAGAAATTCACTCTTTGGCATCCACATTGCTGTTCACTACTGCTGTGCCTGTGCCATCCTCATTTACACCATTGCAGGCCTCGTATGGGTGACTGACTGGTCTGGAAATTCTGTTCCTCTGCCAGGGGCGTTCTCCAAAGGCCCCTGAACTGCCCGGGACATGATCCAGCATTCAGTTTTATCCATTGCACACTTGCATGTGTGGGCCTGGCCAGGCGCGCATCCCATGCATTGGATTCCAGTAACTCAAGGAGTCTGAGAATCTGCAACAGTGAAAAAACATCAGCCATTCAGCCGTCAAAAATTGCATGAAGACAAAAGAGACAATGCTGTTTCTGCAGGTCTGTTTTATATCAACCCACGTATTATTTTAGAGCCAGAGCTATAATTCAGTAAAACTTGATACGATCTTGGAAAGCCGTAGAAAGTATTAGGAAATACCACTGGAAGTTGAGATCTACAGATACTGCAATAATCTGCATTTTAAACTATCCATGCCAGTTAAATACTAATTGAGGCACACCGCAGAGAATGATGGGTTAACTTTTCAAGAAAAATCCTCAACATTTAGAAAGCTTTGTCTGCATGCAACAGCTGAACCATTTTGCCAATGCTGCAATATTCATATACAGAAAAGATTACTGCCATGGGAATATACACAGTGGTATCACTGCCATGCTTTGGTGATCATTTAATCTACCAGTAAGGCTACTTTGAAGATCATCAGCTCTGCAGAGGAATTCTGAGGGTAAGGGGTAAAGCGCAGGAGTCTACCCTCCCTTCAGGGGCTGCTGCTGCTACTCTTCCTGTGCAGAGGCTCTGAGGAGCAGAGATTAAAGTAATTGTTGTAATTTTTGTGAAATATTACATTTTTGGATTGGCTTTGCTTCCTCTGTAATTTTTCTTAAATTGATAGCTACATTCTCTCCATTTTGCACAAATATGAATTGAGTTTCACTGCACATTTTACTTGAGAGGGAAGTTAGTTGGCACACAAAAATTAAATGACATGGCATGTGAGAAAACCTGCTTTAGAGCAAGCATTGGAGGACACCAGAGCTGCTTCCCACCTCTCCAGCATCCATTTCTGTGTTGTGCTTCTGCCTAAAATGGAAAAGTGAAAAATCATAGACTCATAGAATTGTAAATGCTGGAAAAGACTGGTTGGTCCAACAGCATCAAGTCCACCCATTAATGTGCCACTGCCACATGTTCACTGCTAAACCATGTTCCCAGGTGCTGCACCCACACGGGGTTTTTAAACACTTGCAAGGATGGTGGTTCTATCACTTCCCTGGGCAGCCTGTTCCAATGTCTAATCACCTGATAAGTGAAGATTTTTTTCTCATATCACAGAATCAAATAGGTTGGAAAGGACCAAGCTATGACCAAACACCATTGTGTCAACTAGACCATGACAATAACCCTCCCCTGGTTCAACTTGAGGCCATTTCCCCTTGTCCTGTCCCTTGTTACCTGGCAGAAGAGACTGACACCCACCTGGCTACAGCCTCCTTTCAGGGAGCTATAGAGAGTGATAAGGTCTCCCCTGAGTTTCATTTTCTCCAGGCTAAACACCCCAAGCTCCCTCTGCTGCTCCTCATCAGACTCGTGCTCCAGACCCTTCACCAGCTCTATTCCCCTTCTCTGGACATGCTCCAGCCCCTCAATGTCTTTCTTGAAGTGAGGGGCTGTGAACTGGACATGGGATTTGAGGTGCAGCCTCACCAGTGCTGAGTACAGGGCAACAGTCACTGCCCTGGTCCTGCTGGCCACACTGTTTCTGATACAGGCCAGGAAGCCATTGGCCTTCTTGCCCACCTGGGCACACACTGGTTCATGTTCAACTTCTGTCAAACAGCACCCCCAGGTCCTTTTCCAAGGGCAGCTTTCCAGCCACTCTGTCCCCAGCCTGTAGCACTGGATGGGGTTGTTGTGACCCAAGTGCAGAACTTGGCACTTGGCCTTGTTGAACCTTATAAAATTGGCCTCAACCCACTGATCCAGCCTGTCCATATAAAATGAAGCATGAGCATTTCTGGTGATACTTGTTTCATAGCATCTTTCTTAGCAACTCAAGGTGACTTACGGGTAAGATAACCTTCTAGTGAATATATTGTTTCCATTGAAACATCAGGATGATATTATTCTTCCCTTAGGCTCCATATTTTTATCATTAAAAATACAGATTTAGACACTACACACATTTTTGACCTTTTTACCAAACACTGTAATGTTATGATTAGATTCAGAGAAGCCTTAATGTCTTTGAGGAATAAGTATTATCTTTCTTTTCCTGCAGTTTTTTAGCAGTGTTGATGTGACTTTTTCTTTGGTTAAGTGTTTTAAGATATACAGTGGTGTTGGTCAGAATATTTCTATCAGACTATTTTGCTTTAAAATGGCCTATGATCATATAAAACTTCCAATGTTTGTATTTCTTATAGCTTTTACAAAAAAAATACTAGCATATTTGAAATTAATTAATAAGCCATACTTGCTAAAGGAAATTAAAACCAGTCACATGGAAGTGACATTTTAATCTGTTCTACTACTGACCTCATCTACCATGATATTATTTCTTAAAATTTGGGTCTGTTGGGTTCCTGTTATACCAGTGGAGGTTTTGGCACTGAATCTGGTGAAGTCATTATCCAGCCCTTGCCCTGAGCCTGGGAAACATGATGCATATTTTTGCTGTGATTACCAAGAGCTGACTAAAATGATTTCTAAGAAAGTGTTTCAGACAGAGAATAACAGACTGCCGTAGCCAGAGCTGTCTTCATAGAATCATAGAATGGTTTGAGATGGAAGGGACCTTAAAGATCATTTCGTTCCAACCCCCCTGCTGTGGGCAGGGACGCCTTTCACTAGGCCAGATTGCAAAAAGCTCCATCCAAGCTGGCCTTAAATAGTTCCAGGGATGGGGCATCTGGAGCTTCTCTGAGTGACCTGTGCCAGTGCCTCACCACCCTCATAGTAAAGAATTTCTTCCTAATACCTAATCCAAACCAACTTTCTTCTAGTTTGAAGCCTTTCCCCCTTTGCCAGTCACCCCAGGCCCCTGTGAAAGTAATCCTTCTCCATCTGTTTTTAGGCTCCTTTTAGGTACTGGAAAGTCACAATAAGGTCACCCAGAAACCTTCTCTTTTCCAGGCTGAACAAACCTATTTCCCTTAGCTGATCCTTGCAGGAGAAGTGTCCCACCCTTCTAATCATCTTTGTGGCCTCCTTCGGACTTCCTTCAACAGCTGATGTCGTTCCTGTGCTGGGGACCCCAGGGCTGGATGTCCCATATTATTTGCAAAGCACCACTGACACCATAAAATATCATTGATATAAGAAAAAATATCATTGTTATGAGAGAAAATGATTTATGTAGGACCTCAAAATTCCAAAGATTTGAAAGTTTAATTCCACCAATTTGAAAGTCGAAGTGATGTTTCAAAAAGATAATTATGGAAAATTAACTTGCCAGATTAATTCTAAGACATGTGGGGGCTTTTAACAGTACCAAATGAGATGATGTGAAGAGTTCTGGAGGTTTTGCCTGCCCAGGGTTTGATAGTACATCTGTGTAATTAACCTAATAAAATAAAGTCTACTGCATAACTTGTTCTGCTGCTTGCCTTATCCTCAGGTTTGCCAATTTGTCGTATCTGTCAACGGCCTCAATGTTCTCCATGTGGATTACAGGACAGTGAGCAACCTCATCCTGACTGGCCCTCGAACAATTGTGATGGAAGTGATGGAAGAAATGGAGGCCTGAGAAGGCAAAGAAACCTCTTAATAGACGTTTTTTTGAGAGAAATAGCAACAACCATGGAGTGGCATGACACAAGGCAGAAGAATGTTGCTGTGTCTAAAGAGATGATTTTGCTTTTAGGGGAGGGGGCTCTCTTTCATTTAACAATAATAGCACTGGTGATTATGCTAAGATGTGAACAATAGATACCAGCATAGTTTCACTACAGACTTCTCTTTGCCCAACAGAGATAAGTTTAAGGCCCTTGCGTGGTCTGTCCAGCCATGGCTGCATCGGTCAGAATGGGCTCCAACCTACGAGGCTGTGCTTATTTCTTCACAGTCCACCACTGGATCAAAGCACTTCAGGAGCTGAAAGAGCCAAACACTGTGGGGTCAGGATGTTACAGACGGTTTGCATGGCATATTGACACTGATACACATTGTCCTGGTGTCCAGCTTTGTCCCTGGAGCACATGCAGTCACAGTCGCTCTCTGCTTGGGCTGAGGGACAGCTGACTAAAGCCTGGCTTGGTTACAGTCAAACACAAATGAACTGCAAATGCATGAAAAAAGGTGTCTGTGCTCTGTAGAGGATAGTCTGGTATGAATGTTTGGGCCTGACTGAGTACACGAGGTAGTCTAGAAAGAAAATGGAAAAACGTGTGGTACTTCTACAAAATCTGCCTTGGAAAATTGGTCTTTTGGTTTCAATGCCTGTGCACTGGTTTAGGTGCTTGAGTATAAAATACTGACTTTGAGGTTTTTTCCATATCTGTGAAGGAAAGTTGCCTCAGTCTTGCTATTCATCACTTTGGAGAATTTTTGGACACCTTAATTCCTAGAAGAAGAATATTTGGCAGGTTGCAGTGGGAAATTCAGAGTGTTAGCATAAGGAATGATACATCCAGTTGCTCCAGTAGTGAAAGTACACTTCAAATTGAAGCAATGTACTTGAATGTACATTAAGCTTATTAGCACTTTCCAATCATCTGATGTTTTGCAAAGAACCAACTTCCCACGAGCTACATTTGACATTATTACAAATAAAACATTGTGTTTAACTGACTCTTATTGTTTCTCCAACAGTAGGATTTCTTCATTGATGAATTCCGGAAAGAAATTTTTTTAAAAAACATATGCAAAAATTCTGTATTCTGCAGTTAGGTGACTCTTCAACTTGGTAAGGGGACTGCATGGGTTTTCATTGATCTTCGAATTTAATAAATAAATCATGCTCCACAAAATTATGAATATATTTTGCAGACTTTCTCTGCTGTCTAAATTTTACAATTAAAGCTTGACTTTCTATATGCACATACCACAAATTGTTCACTTACGGAGTGGGGAAAGTATTTTTTCCTCAAATAATTTTGAAATATGTTTTGTATTAAAAATCATTCTCACTAAATAAATTGCTCTTTCAGTATGTTTTTCACTCACTTAAACACTTCAGAGATACAACAAATCTTCAAACTCACATATGCCTGCAGCTTTGTAGGAAGAAGTCCTTGTGCTCTTTGTTTCTGGTTTTGTATATCTGTGGTTGTATTTTCATCAAAACTTCTCATATTCCACTAATATGCAGCAGTGCAGGGAGGTATAAAATTGCAGCTGCTAACTTGATACTAACCAGGCACAAGAGTTTTTGAAGAGTTTGTTCAAACTGTCATCTGCCATGACAGTTCTTAATCCCAATTGTACTCCCCAAAATTTTGGTACACATGTATAACCCATTGCAGGTTACATTTTACAGTTCATCTAAAATAAATAGTTGGGCACATAATGTTAGATGAGATTGTAATAACTGTCCATGGTATCCACTCAGCACAGTTGGAAACAATCTTATTGTTTCATTATGCTGTAAGTGTTTTGAATTTGTGAATCCAGGAAATGCTTCTCCAAATACTTCTATTTAATTTCTATTTTTTATTTTTTTTTTTTTCCCTGGCTTGTTTTGGTGGCTTGAGCCCCTTTAAAATATAAATTCTGCATGTTAAGGCAGATGTAGGCTAAGTTAAATATTACAATGTGAAGGATTTTCTTAGTAAAATGCTAATGATTCTCTCTAATGCCATCATGGATTTTTCTGTATTACATCTCTTGCCTTAGTTAATATTCTGCTACAACTTCTCTGTAGCTTACAGATAATTAAGAAACTGGGTCAGAATTTGGCTTAATAATGCATTACAGAGTGCACTTCAGACTGAAGCAAAAAGAGTGGGAATGGGGGCAGGGAGGAATCTGCATTTCATTATGTTACAGATTGGAGATGGCATCTTGATTCACAAGATACATTAGTCTCTATCACAATTTGAGCACTGCTACTTGCCTTCTGTTTAACAGGGATTTCCATATTGTGTTCTCAATTTGATTGACAATCCGGGATTTAATTAATTCTTTCCCTCTTCAGTGTGACAAAGGTATTCAAATTCTGTCTGCAATGAAATTTTGTATTTTGGAAAAGAGGATGAGAAGTAAACAATTGTACTATGAAATGTGTAATTTCCAATTAAATTGCAGTTTGTCTGCACACAGTGCTGCATATGCTCCAAAGCATCCCACAGGAGTCAGTGTCAAACTCTCACGCACCTCAGAGGGCACAGAATTTTGAATATAACAGAGCACCTTGCTTCCTGCAAAGTGCCAGGGGAAATGTAAGATTATTCACAGAAGTGAGGCATTTCAAGAGATGCATGAATATCACAGTGTGGAATGAAGCAAGAAACCAGAAATTAAAAAACAAACCCTGGCATCAGCAGTAATAGCTTCATTAAAAAGACAGGCATTTTTGTAAGTCTTACTCTTTTCTGTGATTGCATTTTTGGTTACTACAGATCTTGTGAGATCCTCTAATAAATCTTTAAGCCTTAATCTCTCAAATTAGTGCCATTCCTCTGTACATGTACATTTGCAAATCATTTGTGGACATCTTCAAGCAATGTAATATTTAATTAAATTGAAGTAACAGTTAAGCTAATTGGAGCATTAAATCAGTGCAATGTTTCTTATATTTTTTCAGTTATATTTCCTACAAGATTCATTATTTTCATTATCTTTTTCAAGATCAAATACCATATGTACAATATTGAACAAAACTGGTTCCACAACTAGTCCCACGGAAGGCATTTCATTCCCACAATGAAGCAATAATCTACTTCAGGTGTATCAGAACTTAATTGTTTGCATTTTAGGTCTGCATTGAAGCTGAAAATAAAACTTTCAGAATTAAAAAGACATCATGGTGTTATAGCAGCATCTGAAATACTAGTGGGTGTGGCCTGTTATACCTTCTATGGGATAGAAGGTATCTATAAATTCAGGAAGAGGTTTGGAATGTAAAGGTAATGCAGTAGGACTGTTTCTCAAAGTATTTTTCTTTATTTTTTCTTCATTTTCTGCTTATACCCTCGCTAACGACTAAGGAGTGCTAGGGCTGTGTCAAATGCTGTCACAGAATTACTGGCTTAATGGTCAGCTTGTTCCCTTGCCATGGTCTGGATCTCTGAGAAAACTGCCCCAGCGTAGTTGAGAAAACAACATGGGATCTGAATTTGGGCACATTTGTTGTGCCTCTTGGCCTTAGGAGCAGAGACAGTCACTGTACAAGAGAGAATAGTCTGAGGATTAGCAAGAAAAAGAAACTGACATCTTTCTTCTTCTGCATTGACAGCTGTGATGCATGGAGGTTTCCTTTTCCTTATGGATGGAGAGAGGATGATCAAATTATGGAGTAATGCTCTAATAATTTCAGATAATACTGGGAATGAAATACTAATTTTTAATGTCAGTTTTTCTAGATAAGTACTATTCTAATTTTGGAGACAGAAGAAACTGAAGCAATATATTTTGCAAAAGTGTTTGCCTAATGCAAGACAGACTGATAAATCAATTGTTGGAATTATGAGCATTTTCTTCCCAGTGTGTAATTGGAACTAGACCACTAATGTAAATAAAAAAGCATGTGTATGTCACATGTATAAGTACAGTTAGACCACTCTTCAAACAAAGTGAGAGAACCTTTTACAAAAAAATTGTCATTAAAGGTTTTCATAAATCACCCTTTCTAAATGTCTTTATCTGGGGAGTGATGTAGCTTATATTTTTCACTTACATGTGTTACTTATAAAAATAGAAATAGTACCTGCCAATTCAGTAATTCCCTTTGTATACTCACAGTGCAGATAAAAATATTCCAGAGACTGAGTGATTTTAAGCCATTATATTTCTCTACAAACTTGTACATAAATATTTATACCCTAATTTTTAAAAGGAGCTGCTAATGCAAGAGTTAATTTAAGAATGTCAAAAGATCTCACAGGAATCAATGATACAATTAATTTATACTATAAAGACAGTGTTTCATGTATAGCTACTTAGTCTTTGCACTTGCAATTCCTGAGGAAAGCTATAGCTATGACTGTCAAACTAAATGTCCTCTAGGAAAATGGCTCTTGTTTTGCAGTTAGGTATCCTTTCTCATATTGGCCATGGGCACTGTGAATTTCCAGTACTGTTGAAATTCAAGTTTCATAAGCACACACTTAAAATGCAATGCTTAGCTTTAAGAGCAGGGGTTTGAAGCAGACACTGCAGTGCAGACAAAATACAAAAATGCTGCCATACACCTGTAGGTTTCCTATCCTATGTTACCATAACTCTCCTTGGAGTATAAGAGTCTCCTACTGGCTTTTGCATGGCCTTGTCAAATAATAATCATAATTTCTTTTCAGAATTTGCAGGTGATTTGCAGAGGAAAACTCTCTTTTTACATGCAGCCTCTTGCTTCTATTCCTAAGGGGCTTCTACCCAGAGAGATCTACAAACTGCTCTCTAGATTATGGTACATGGACAGCTAGTGCTAAACTGACCACTTCAAATAATTATTTCCATCATGCCTGGGCTGCAGAACTCCTCCCCAGGGAAGTTCCCCCGGTGCTCCTGCTGCTGCTGCTGCATGCACCTGAGCAGACCCAGATGGGGAACACTGGTAAAATGTGCAGCCCACATCCACCGGACTGTTCTACCTTTACCAGTGACTTATGGATATATTTAATTTTCTATTCTAATTATTTTGCTGCATAGTTGACACTGGCCCTACTTTATTCTTCCAGCTTAAAAGTTGTTTCTGGGAGATCTTGGTGATCCTGCTGAGTGCCTCTTTACCATGATCACCATCACTAGCTTTTCATAAATGAGCAGTGCTTCTTTATCAAGCTTAGTATTTCTGTAAAATGGGTGAATTGGCTGCTGCTTTATGATCAAATGTTAACTCATGTATAAAAAAAAACTTGAGCCAAGAGAACAAAAAAGGAAAATGTTGCCATAAATGATGGACTAAAAGTAATTTTAGATATAAAATGCCACCACATCTACTCTTAACAAGGCAGCATATGATTCATAACATATGCTTTCATGGACATAGCTGCATGGCTGTAGCTTTCATGGACGTTCTCAGATTATGGAGACAAAAGATGAGACATCTCCAAAGAGTGGTGTTTCCTTTTGGGCCTCTGGATGAGCTCCCAGTGACTTCCCTCCATCCTGTGCTGGCTGGAGCACAGCTCCCAGCCATAGCTGGGCTTGGAACCACATAAACTCTTGTCTTCACTGCTAAATGTAAATGACTGCAGATTTTTATAATTACATTTTATGTTTTCCACTTCAGGTTTTAGAGTTTCTTTTATTAAAGAGAAAAACAATAGATTTCTCCATCTATCTGATAAAGAAATGCTCCTTTTCCCCCCCTTATATTTCCAGTGGGACATGTGATGAACAGAAATACTTTCCTGTTTGTACTCAAACATGACTCAGGGAATACTTGTTCTTACCTGCCCTTCTCAAGGCAAACCTTCTCTGGAAAAATTCCATGAAAATTTCATGACAATCTGAGCAAAACCTGCAATATAATGCCTATTAGTAGATCCTAACTGGAAAATACATAGTATGTTCAAATAATTATTTTTTAAAATTTTTTTTAAAAAAAATTCAAGTTAGCTTGTTTTAAAATTCTTGTTGATTATTTTAAAGTAGAAGCAAAACACATGTAGACCACAGAAGAGGATCCATCAGGTAGGTGCAGTGAAGGAGTGTAGTATGGAAAGGCTCTGTCATAGAATGATAGAATGGTTTGGGTTGGAAGGGACCTTAAAGATCATCTAGTTCCATTCCCCTGCCTTGGGCAGGGACACTTTCCATTAGACCAGGCTGCTCAGAGCCCCATCCAACCCAGCCTTGAGCACTCCCAAGGATGAGATAGTCCCACAAGGTTCTATTAAGTTTCTTAATAACATCACAGGAAGAAAAATTGTTCTAGTTTTATGGCTAAATTTACAACCTATGTCCTTAACCCTGCCTTTTCAATAAGAACAAAGTTGTAATTAATGCTTTTACATTTATGAACATTCAATCATAAAATGCAGTAGATAAGAATATAGTAAAGATATGTTTTTTTGAGAAATATCTCCCTTTTGAATATAACAAACTCCCCAAACAAAACATACCCTTTGACAAAATAAGTTTCATTTAAATTATGAAGTAATTTAAACTTTTTTTCATATGTTCTATTTATAAAATAGAATGCAAACACTGCATGTATCAACTAAAAATAAATACACATGCAGGCTTGACTGAACAACTGCTTTGTCAATGGAGTCCAGCAATGGGACTAAACTGAGCGCTTCATGTTTATTAGCAAAAGTTTAATTAAGCGTGATGTTGAGCAAAGCCTGGGAAATATTAAGTGATTACACTCAGAAGAAGTGCTTAGTAGTTTGCAGGCTCAGGAAACCATTTCATTTCTGTGTTCTCAAAGTTCCCTAACAACCTTGCTTTGCCTGCAAAATATTTCTAGAAACATGATAAGATTTTATTAAAACTCATTTAAAAATTGGAGATGGAAGGTACTAGCTTTTATGGCTTGATTTGGAAAGGAAGAAACATGAAAGTACTTAAGATCTTAATGTTACATTTTCTCAGTGTCTGTTTTGTTTTATAAGCATTTTCAGCTCAACTGCTTTCTGAAGATAACTTTATGCACCCTTTTCTTTGTTACTGCAGATGAGAAGTGTGTGTTTTGTTTGTTTTGCCAGAATAAACAAGATCCTGTTGAGTAATAAAATATTCAATTTTTCATTTTCTATTACACTCCATCAGGCAAATCGTCTATTAAATGCTTAAAAGATGCATTTGCAAAAGAGTGCTGACTTACCCTCTTACTGTTTGATTTGCATGATAAAATGTGTGCTAGTGTGTTACACTTTTATTTCATTTTCCACACTACATGATTGTATTATTGTTCATTCTCCTAAGAGATTATTTTCTCGGGTTTATTGATTCACATTCCTTATAGTAGCATCAGTATTCAATTTAAATACAAATCCCCTGGACTTCATCTTCTATAGCTAGACAAAGAAAAAACTCTTCTGATTCAGAAATTTTAATTTGGAAGATGAAGGCACAAAAACCATTTCTCTTAACTCTTGATGATTACTGCTTCTTTCTCAAAACCCAGACAATGCTGTCTTAATGTGCAGAGCTGCAGGAAATCATGTAATACAGGAATAAAAACTTCATGATTAGGATCAAATTGTCCACATTTTAAAGGCTCTTTGATGATACCCTTTTCCAGTAGTTACCATGATTAACTCCTAACAATGGGCTTGTGATTGCAAAGATGACCTTTGGCACATGGGTTAATGCAGTGCTCTTTTCCCAGCACTGCAGATACTCTGAAAAAACATCACAACAGGGTGATGCCATCTACTTCTCCTTACCTAATTGGAATCCGAGCTCAGAAGCCAGGGGCTTGGTTCTGTTGCATACACATAAATGTCAAGTGCCATTGAAGATGCTTTTAGGGTATTTGAGACATTCTTCTGCAGCAGAGAGCACCTTCAGGGAAATCTATGGCCCCTCAAAATCACATCTAGAGACTAAGTCCCAGAGGATGTCTTAAATATTGTAGAATACTTCAAAATGTGTTAGACACATGTGTGTGAACAACTGAATGATATCCCTAACAATCACAACATCAGCTAATTCAATTGTCCCATTGCTGGTAATTTTTTTTTTTAGTTACCCAGCTGTATATTCAATTAGCACTGTTGATGGAAAAGAATATTCTGGCTATCCAGCCAATTCTCAGAGAATCTGCTGCACACTTGTATTGTGCACAACTGACTGTGAGGATGTACTGTTATTAAATGTCTCAAGAAAAGTATTTCCTTTTCCTTTTATGCTTTTAGTCAAGATGCAAAGTGGCCTCTCACTGAAATATCACTTTGTTTCTGAATTGTCTATTCCCAGTCAAGGGGACTAAAACTATTTGTCAGCTGAAATGTAATCTTTTTATATAAATGCTCAAATATAATTACTTTCTGCATGTTTCAACAGATTGTCCTACTTTTTTGGGTGTTGCTGGTTTCAAGCTGTCCTGAAAAGTACTAATTTCACCCAAGGAGTCACAGGCAGGCAGCAACTGCTCCCATTAGAGAAATGGGATCATAAGAGGGAGTAGCTGCTACTGCAGACCCAGCAGATGAGAACAGATGCAGCAGCAGCTGAGTATTTCCGCATAAACCCACATTTTATCACACTGCTTACAATATGACAGGTATTGTAGCTCTTGGCTGCCTTGAGTTATTTATATACCACCCTGCAATTCAGTGATGGCTCTCTCTCCTGTGTCCCTTGCACCACAGTCAGTCACATCTTGGTGCTTGACATCTCAGCCTTTGGTACAAGGGGAGCTTCTGCTCCCTCCTGTAGCAGAAGGGGGCACAGGCAGTGTCCAAACACAAGTGAGGAATTCAAAGTGAAATGTATTTAGGTGCTGACATAAAAAAAATCCATTAAAAACCCCTGTTAACTGACACAGGTGCTTAGAGGGCCATTGGGATTGAAGATTTCACCACTAGTTACCTAACCTGTTGTGACTGTAGCGTTACTAGCTGGCTTATACCTTTTCATCACGTTCATGTTCTTCATGATTTTACAGGACATCCTCAGGGGCCCCCACTTCCACATCCACCACTCTCCAAGCGTTACCACATGAGCTCCTCGATCCAATACACATGAAGCAAAATCCATGTGTGTGTGCTGGATCTCTAAGGCCATCAAGGAAGCTTGCAGAGGAGCAGAGGCGAAACTCAGTCTCTTAAGACCTTGGCCAGTTTTCAGCCTGCAGGACAACCTCTCAGAGAGCAAGCACAGCACACTTCCCCTAATGCAAAAGACAGCAGTGTCCTGTATTGACTGCAACCCACAGGCTCCATGGCTGTGGAAAAATATTTCCCTTCCTGTATTTTGAATCATCTGTAGCCATAAATTTGTTATTTGCCACCTTGTATTTCAGTTTTGGCAGACTCTTTTCACCAGTGTGCCCGGTACCCGTCATGTGCGGTCAACCCGCAACCTCCTCAGCTCCGCAGTCGCCTTCGAGCTCCTCTCCAAGCTCTTCTCTCTCCCAGGCTGTCCTGGCGAGGCAGCCCCAGTGCCAGACCCTGCAGGCTGAGCTTGCTGAGGGCTGGCCGAGGGCTGGTCCCTAGGCTCTCACAGCTCTGGGGGCAGCGTGTGGGAGGATGCGGAGTCCAAGCATCCCTAGCACAACTGCCCCGCGCTGCGCGGCCAAAGCTGTGTTTACCCAAGCGTGGCCACAAAAACAGGCTGGGCCAAGTACAAAACACTCTCAGCAGCATGTGCAGTTCAGGATTTGTCCGGCACATTCCTGTCTGTCACTAAAACCAAGCACTGGGAAGCCCACAGGCTTTTCAAAAGAATAACTTCATAGCTAAAGAATGAGTATTGCTACATTTCACACAATATTTTCAGTACAATAACATAAGTGGGAATTTGTAAGTAAATATGACAGGTTAACATCTTTTGAACTATGACAGCTATAAAATGTGGGTTTCATTCTTGCAAAAAGACTGAGAATTTTGAAGAGTTCAGATGTTAAATTTTACCTCCATTAATAATTCTGATTTTGTTACTGACATTAATCACACACTGAAAGCCCTATAAATCTTCTACACTTACTAAGCAAGTGAAGAAAATTAATGCTAGTTTAACAAATAGTGTTGAAAATTCTTTGAGAATGCAGTTAGGCAAATGACAATAGTGATTACAAATATTTATGGTGACCTGTTTACCTACTGGAAAATCAGAAATTATTCCATTAAGTGTACAAAAATGCAACCTGACTATAAGATTAGAAGCAAAATCACAGTCTGACTTTACTGGCAGGCTGATTTTAACCACAGAAAAGTAAGACAGCGAATATTTAGAACATTGTTTTTAAATCTGCGTTGGACTTGACCACCAAATGCAGCCTTGTTTTAAAAATAAATGCTACTCAACATGGGAAGCACAGATTTGACTGTGATGATTCTCTAAATCAACATGTAAAAAAATGGAAGTCAAGGAAAAGGAGACTGGATACTCCTTGTGCCTGTAAAGAATTAACCTGTCCACTGATGTGCAGGGCAGTGATTCAGCATCACTAAAGCACTGAGTGTCATTCAGGCACTTGTTCTAATGGGCTACTTTCAGTGTGGCACATTGAACTCTCACCTAATCCTGTGAACCCAGAAACAGCCACAGCACTGCACTCTCACTGTGTTTCTCTGCTGAGGAAACTGTACATGCTATGAAATACAAGTTTTAGGATGAAAAGTTTTGAAAATTAACAGAATGTACATAGCAATCTGAACTTACTTGTCTTATGATTGTATTATTTTCTGGACATGGCAAATGGCCATAGGTGGACTTTTTAAACAAAAAGATAACATGTAGTAAGAATGTACTACACTGGAGAAACAAAGTTGTTCTTCACTTTTTTCCAGTTATTTCTTTTTTCATTAGTGTGCAGGCAATAACTACCCAAGTTTTAAAAATATCAGCAGATATAATGCAAAGAAAATGAAGTTCAGACTGTAGAGAACGGCAGAAACATGATTTTAGGAAATGTACCTTTATGCCTCACAGTCGATGGCTGTTACAAAATGCCTCATTTACTGCCTGTTCCTCCTTCTCTGATACAGCACAGAAGTAGCTAATGGACAGACATCTGGGTGGTTCTGCATCACCTGGTGGACAACTGCTCACAGACAGCTGCTGAGTGTGAGCTGAGCCTGAAGATTACAGATTTCAGAGGTCCTTATAGCTCATTTTGAAATAAGCTGATCCTGTTCTCCCCCTTCCCTACCAGTGAGTTTTGCTCTTCATTGTAATGGAACACAGTCAAATCCAACCAAGCTGCTTTTATCAGTGCACAGATTCAAGGCCCTGTTGTAGAGTTCTACAGCTGGCATATTTTAGGTCCAATGCAGAATTATTTTACTGAGGAAGGCTCATTGTCCAAAACTACATACTCCTCCTGTTGAGCTTCCCAGACTTTCAAGGCTGGCAGCCTAAACAGTGACAGAGCACAGAGAAGACAAGATGGGGAGCCCTTCAAAGACAAATATCAGTCAAATAATAGTCTGATTCCCCCCTGCAGAGCTACCTCTGCTACATGGGAGAAAGGAAGGCAAGCTATTCTCTTGGCTGGCTCTGGGAAAAAATAATTGAACAGGATGAAATAGGATTGTGATGCATCTTGATGTAGTTGAACTGCTGTCTAATTGTCTGTATACTCAGTCTCGTACACAGGCTAATATTATCTCCAGCAAACCAGCATATGCAAAAGCAATGTGAGCATACGGTCTGTTACTACAAAGATTCACACACTCACTTCCCAGTGAAAAAGCATTTGAGTTTTCAGATTTTTAAGGACTAATTTGTGGGCTTAAATCTTGTTGTTTGAAGGGACAAAATGGCTGATGGGCCAAGAAGCAGTAACTCCTTTCCATGTGCTGGACAACAATAGCAATAACAGATTTATGATTAACTACTGTTTTTATTTTTACAAACAATAACATTGTGAAATGCCCAGTGGCCTAAAGTAGATGTTTTGACTATTCTTCCAAGACTGCAAACCTCAGGACAGAGTTTTTGATTGCGTAAGGTAGAAGAACATGATGTGAAGAACATCTACTATCCCACCATTATCTCTGATGATTGTGCTATAAGAAACACTGTGTAAGAAATAAGACATTGTTTTTATTATTTTGTTGTAACCTGTCTGACCTCAAGCGCTGTGCTAATGTAAACAGACCACAGATGAACTTTTTTCTGTGCACCATAAGACAAAGAACCTTACTGTGGCCGGTGCCAGTATTAGAAGAACATTTAAACTATCATTTATGAAAGATGCTACCAATAAATTAAAGATTACAGTAGGGTCCAAACAGTGATAATGAAAAGGAAACAGCAAAAAAGTGATGATATGGGGATTATGGTATTTGATCAAGAAGCCTGAGATGAGAATTCAGCCACTACAGTTTAATAAAAAAATACTAGAAAATTATATAGATTCAGGGATGGAGTGTTGCCAAATATCCTATTTTTACCTGTTTTTGAGGAGAACATGAGCTCAGGGAAAGAACCAGACATCGCAAAAAGTTTTACAACAGCATAAAATACAGTCTCTGAGCACTGAGAGTGAGTGAAGGAAAAAAAAGGTTAACTCAAAAGCTTTTGAGATGTTATCTGCTTTTTGTGGTCATAGACTATTGCCTCTCCTTTCTTCCGCTTTCTCATTCTTTGTCACAATACCCTATAATTCTTTAAGTAATCAGATCAATCACTTTGGAGCTCAGTTTCTGCTGGCCCTTTGTTTAAGGCTAGAGTACACACTTTCTTTCCTCCTGTGTAATTTCCTGTTATTTTTTATATTATATTGAAGGTACTCAAACCGTGTTTAGTGGGAAGTGTCCAAGCACTTCCTGGGTGCAACACAGAGCTAACTCTGCAAGAGATGCAAAACCAAAACAGCCTCCTCCTCTTTGTCACAGCAATTCTTGGAAACCAAAAAACCACGTCAGTGTCAGGGAGAGCTCAATGATCACAGTCACACGCACTCTTGCAGTGCAGGTAGCACTGTCTGCCCTCAGCCATCGCCCTGAGCAGCACCGCAGTCCATCCCACAGCAGCAGCTTTTCCTCCTCAGGGGAGCTTCATGTGGGTTGGCTTTGGCTGAGTGGAGCCTTTCTGCACAGAGGGGAAGTAATCCAGGTCTTTACAGCTGATAATTTATTGACTCTTCTAATGTAGATCAAAGAGTTGTGCTTTAACAGACACACTACTTGAATTTGGACCTACAGAAGCACAAAAGATAGAGGTTTGTGAATACACAGAAGAGATGTTTATCCAAGACTGCCCCCCTCTGTTATTGCTTCGCAGCTAAAAAAAATAAAAAAGTTTCAAACTGCTGCAAATTCTTCTCATACCTGATAAAGTGAGATTTCCAGAACACTGATTTTTAGTGCCAGTATTTATTGGAAAAATAAAAGCCAAATAAAATAAAATATAAGTAAAAAGTTAAATACTCCTGAAATGTAAACATGGAAGGCATACTGAATTTCTTCAGTGAGTATTTGAGTGGGAGTATTTTTATTGAGCTGTTTGCAGCACATAAAAATATTAATATTTCTCTTGGTTTTTATCGATTCACATTTGGTATAAAATTAAAACACAGGCTACAATTTTTTACAAAAAATTTTTACAATTTTTTTCTGCTTTTTCTTTGGCAAAGACAAATCTCAGGACCATTTCTCTTTCATTAAATTTCTGCTAAGGTCAATTCAGTATTTTATTCATGGAAAACTAACTTTATATGTTTAACGTATGCTTAAATAAATAATGGAAAACGAAGTCTATTCCTGAAAATTCCAACTGTAATGTTTAAAAATGAGTAGGGGAACAAAGGACCTGTGTCTGAATCTCATCATCCACTTCAAATCCCTTTTAAAAAAAGCAGCAAAAAGAACCAGCCTGTTGAAAACTGAACAAATGAAATTATTTAGATGAATTAAAATTTTGAGAAATATAAAGTACTGTCTTAAAGGTGAGTTTGGTTTGGGTGTTTATTCAGCATAAAAATGATATGTGTTGTCATGTGATTTTATTCTAGGAGACAACTATAATTACTTTTTAGAATCTAATGAAGAGATGCTTTTTGAAAAATTGAAAATGAGAAAAATTGAAAATTTAGTTTTTCAGTAATCTACAAGATGGAAAACCAGATCATTGGACAGCATTTAACTAATCTTGTTCCTCATGTCAAATGTGTACTAGAAAAGTGCTTACAGTGAGGCAGACCAGAGGTGCATAATTACAGTGTTCAAGGATATTCAGGGTAGGAACTCACAGCAGAAGCTCAGTAGGAGAAAGACAAGAAGCTCTGCTTCTTTTAGGTAATAGCTTAAGAGATGTGTTACTTTGAAAGGAATTCTTTCTTGTTCCATACATCCCTTGCAATCATTACTTATGGTATTCATTACAGAGACCACCATGGTATTGCTTCTAGCTCTTACTGGTTTAAATATTCATTTCAGCCAGGATTTCATTCCAAAGAAAATGATTTCTTGCAGAGACATCCAGATTCTGTAACTCTTATGCTTATTCAGTAAAATATGGGGGAATCCTTCCCTCACTGTGTTAAATTGTACCATTGGTGGGCTGCAACTTCATCTGCACTGCAGCTTAATCCAGTGAAACCTTTTGCCAGGCTAATGCTGTATTTGTACCTACCCATTCCCAGCTGCTGGTAGATCCAACTCCACAAATTTTGGTTGCTCCTCTTTACTCAAAGCACCCTGCCTCCATGCTGGCAGTATCCCAGCACATACCCAGTAAATGCAGTGCCCTCTCAGAAGGGTTGATGAAGTCTCAGCATGTAGCCTGGGAGCCAATGGGAGCAGTGATCCCATTATGATTGCAATGTGTTCATCTTAACTTTAGTAATGCTTTCTCCCATAGCTTCCTCATAGATGCATAGCTGAGGTGTGGGCTAAATAAGTGGACAGTGAGATGAACTAAAAATTGGCTGAATTTCTGGGCTCAAAGGGCTCTGACCAGGAGCATGAAGTCCAGCTGAAGCTCAGTCACTAGAGATGTACCTCAGGGGTTAATACTGGAGCCAATGCAACTTGGAATGGCCAGTGTCCATTGTTCCTATGTTAGTGGTAGAAAGTGCACCTTGAAAATTTTGCAGATAGCAAAAAAAGCTGGGAGGAGTGACTGATACATAAGAAGGTTCTGCTACCATTTAGAGCACCCTCACCAGGCTGGAGAAATGCAAAATAGGAACATCATGAAGTTCAGCAAAAGGATGTGCAAGCTCCTGTCCTTTGGGAGGAATAACCTCAGACACCAGTACACACTGGTGGCTGACTGACTTTGCAGAAAAGGCCCTAGAGTGGTGGACACTGAGCTGCTGCTGAGCCAGCAGTGTGCCCTTGCAGCACAGAAGGCAAACAGCCTCACAGCCTGCATGGGGAAAAGCACTGCCAGAATGTTGAGGGAGGTGATCTTTCCCCACTGCTAAACCCCTGCATCTGGATGCTAGGTCAAGTACTGGAACAAGTCCAGAAGACCATGAAGATGACTGAGGGCTTGAAGCATCTTTCATAAAGACAAGGCTCAGGGAGATTTTATCCATTTGGGTAAATAAATACCTGATGGGAAGGAATAAGGAGGGAGCCAGACCTTTCTCAATGCACCAAGCAACAGTGCGAAAGGCAATTGAACAAACTGAACACACTAAATTCCATCTGAACACACAAAAACATTTATGTTGTTTTTTCCTGTTCATTGTGAAGGTGGTCAAACACTGGAGTAGGTCACCCAGGGAGGCTGTGGAGTCTCCATTTGTGGAGATACTCATAACTCAACTTGACATGGCCCTGGCCAACCTGTTCTAGCTGACCCTCCTTGAACAGGGTGGGGGCTGGACTAGATGTTCTCCAGAGGTGCCTTCCAAAGACTGTGATCCTGTGTAACGCTGCTGGGTCCAGAACATTGCCCAGCAACAGACAAGGAAACTCCTCCTTCTTGTTACAGCCTGAGGAAGAAAGAGCACACATGAACCTTCCCTGTCCAGGGAGGTAAGATGGGCTCCTGCCCTGTCAGCACATGTATGTGTCAGAGAGCATAACATCACTTCCCTGCTGCTCTGCCCTTTCACTGCAGCTGTGAGGAGGCTGTGGAATTAGCAAGAATTAGCATCTTCAGTTTCTCAGCAAGCTGAACTCAGCCTCCCTGCTGCTCATGGAGTTCAACAAGTGGCTGAACTCCCTCTGTAAATGGATCTGGACAAGCTGCACTTGTCAAATGCTCAGAAGGGTGAAAGTAGCTCCTGACCATATTGCCAGGCCCATTCAGCTGTATTTGTTCCTCAGTGCTGGCCAGAAAGAGGCTCAGAAACGACCTGAGATGTTGAAGTGTAAATAGAGGATAGGTAACCTCACCTCACAAATCTAAAGAGATCTACTTTGGCTTCACAACGAAAAGCCAACTTTACGAAACACTAACCTTGTCATTCTTGCCATTACCTTCTGAAACCCTCATTCTGAGACGAGAACAGAAAAACACATGACTGAATAATATTTGGGGTTTTTTTCCCATTTCCCTATGGTCCTTTTGCCCAGTTTTCCTCTCTTTCCTGCACATTTGGATAAGCAAGACCAACTCTAAACATGAACAGCTAGACTTCAATGGCCATGGCATCAATCTGGTTTCTTATGCATCCCTTTCTCTTACCTCATTATGTGTAATAAGCTTCAGATGAATAAACCTAGCAGCTCACTAAAGTGCTGACAGCAACGAAATCCAAAAAGTATCAAGGAAATGAAAATGACTCATCAGACGTCAACAAATAATGAAGCAAATCTGGATGACTTTGACAGTTCCTGCCTAAAAATAGATATGTAAAAAGCCACATTTGTGGGGTTGATATCAAAGAAATAGTTGCAGCACAAAGAAAGCCACTAGAAAAAATACTTCACAAAAAATAGCTACCCTTTTCAAAGTAATTTCACTGTATATTCATATCACAAAATAATTGTCTTAACTAATTGTCTTAACTAATGAAGAGAAAAATTAGGTAAGCATAGCTAATATGTTAAAGAAGGTTGCACCACAATTAAAATAATTTTTCTCTATTTTTAATTTGGGCAGAATTGAGTCCTAAGTCCTTCTCTGCTCTCTCAGTGCATGAATTACTTCACATATCACCTAATTACTGCAAGTGTTGGCCAACTGATCTTAGCAAACCACTTTTCAAAGGGTATTGTATGTTCCATTATATTTAACAAAATGTAAAGCAAAAGTCAGTTATGCTTCACCTCAAGTATTATCTCTGTCTCTCCATTAGGGAATTCTTTTAATAGCAAAAAAGGAAAAATCTACAAATTGTTGTTAGGTCTAGGGACTAGTTTGAATCCTTCAAATAGATGTTCCATAGTCAAAATCTTTGAATGTGACTGGAGCTTTTGGATGCTGGAGGAGAAAGAGACTTTAAAATCGTACATTTCTTCGTAAGATATTTTAGTTTAGGAGTTAAAAATGCTAGTCAGCTTTAAAAATATCATTGTAACAAAAGAATACAAGAATTATTTTAATGAAAGAATACAAGACCTGATTAGTTTTTGATTATTTGCCATTTGACAATATCCCCCGAACTTGATATTCTCATTTCCAAAATCTTGTGAAAAAAGGTTTATATTTCATTTATTAGCACATGAAAAAAGTCAGATTATATCCTATAAGGCAGGAGATATGAAAAAAAAAAAAAAGGATAATTACAGTGCAATTCTGCCTCAAAACCACGAAAAACATCCATTATTTTGGTTTCTGTTCAGTTTGCACAAGTACTACTCCTGGTGATCCATTGCTTGGTTTAATCATATCATTAGATACTCAGCCAGCTCACTTTGAGGTCGTGAACCTGCACTAATTCTGTTCTTGTGAGGGATTAATGGAATTGTTTCCAGCTGTATTTCCAATATCACTGCCATGTAATCCTATTTATAGAAATTTTGTGCAATATACACTGGCCAAGCAAAAGATGGTCCATATCTTGCTGATGTGAATACTTTTAAAATGCGGTGACTGTAAATTGTTGTTGTTCTTTTGAAATCACTGACGCTTTGTCAAACCAAAATAGTGGAAAGTAAATCTATGGGGCCAATTCACAATCAGTAAATTCATTCTTAAAACAGAAAGGTTTTTTGTTTATTTTGTTTGTTTTTAATGCAAGACAAGAAGGAAACATTGGTAAATCATTTGTACATTACTTTAAGCATATTGAGATCTATTTCCAGATGTGCACATTATACAAACTCTTTCAAGGAACCTTACCTTTTACGTTTTACCTTGAACTTCTGAACAACAGTTACTCTGCCTTGGAATTACACTAGGAGATCTATGGGGCCTTCCAGAAAAAGCTGAGTAAACTCAATGGTAATAAGCATCATTACCTCTAAAAGTGGTCAAATAGTATTAAAAATAGCATTCGAAATGAGGAAAATTAATGGACACTAATAAAATCAGCTGAATTCCCCTTGAAAGCACACATTTTGAATTATCTTAAAAGATTAATTTCAATTCTGATGCAAACTGGTGAATAAAAACTAAAGTATAAAGACATTTGAAGCCTACAAAGAGTTACGGAATCTATTTACCCGTTAGTGGGATCCTCAATATCTTTCACTGTTGAGTCACAATACTCCAACTAGCTGCAGCCACAGGATGGTGCTCATGGACTTTGGATACTACATTATAGATCTGGGAGGAGGAAAAAAAAAGAAAGAGAAGGAGAGGGAGCCACACTCTCCCTTTGGCAAGGCTGTTCCTTGTCCTATCCTGGAATACAGTAGGCAGCAAACAACTGTGGATTGGGTTGATTTACCTCTCTACATTTACCTGGTCTGCAGGGGCACTGCAAATAGACTGATCCAGCAAGGGAAGCCAGTAAAGGTAATCCTTTTGGACTTCATCAAAGCTTTTGACACTGTCTCTCACGGAATCCTTCTGGACAAGATGTCCAGCACACAGCTGGATGACTGAGTTATGTGATAGGTGAGCACCTGGCTGACAGGTCAGGCAAAAAGAGTTACAGTGAATGGGGCACATCAGACTGGTGACCTGTCATTATTGGGGTTCCACAGGGCTCCACCCTTGGCCCAGTTCTCTTCAATATCTTCATTAACGACCTGGATGCAGGAGTCGAGGGAATACTAAGGAAGTCTGCTGATGACACTGAATAGAAGGAGCTGTCGACTCCCTCGAGGGCTGAAAGACCTTGACAAAACAGAGGACTGGGCAATCTCCAGCTGTGTAAAGTTTAACAAAGGCAAGTGCCAGATTCCGCACCTGGGATGGGGCAGCTCTGGCTGTGTGTACAGACTGGGGAATGAGGCTGGAGAGCAGCGCTGTGGAGGGGACCTGGGTCTCCTGGTCAATGACAAGTTGAACATGGGTCAGCAGTGCCCTGGCAGCCAGGAGGGCCAACCCTGTCCTGGGGGGCATCAGGCACAGCATCTCCAGCCAGGCAAGGGAGGGGATTGTCCTGCTCTGCTCTGCATTGGGGTGGCCTCACCTCGAGTCCTGGGAGCAGTTTTGGTTACCACAACACAAAAAAGATTTTAAGCTATTAGAGAGTGTCATAAACGAGGGCCATGAGGATAGTGAAGGGTCTGGAGGGGAAGCCGTATGAGGAGCAACTGAGGCCACTCAGTTTGTTCTGTCTGGAGAACAGGAGACTGAGGGGAGACCTCATCACAGTTTACAACTTCCTTGTGAGGCTAAGTGTAGGGTCAAGTAACGATGTTTTCACTCTTGTGATCAGTGACAGGACCCAAGGGAATGGCCTGGAAGTGAGTCAGGAGAGGTTTAGGTTGGATATCAGGAAAAGGTTCTTCACCCAGAGGGTGTTTGGGCACTGGAACAGGCTCCCTAGGGAAGTCATCACAGCACCATGTCTGACAGAGTTCAAGAAGCTTTTGAACAATGCTCTCAGGCACATGATGTGATTCTTGAGGAGTCCTGCACAGGGCCAGGAAAGAGACTTGATGATCCTGATGGCTCCCTTCTAATTCAGCATATTCTATGATTCTATGATCTCTTTCCTGTTCTTTTGGGTATTACTGTTTAGCTAAATACATAAATTAGGGACTGAAAAAGGTACAAACTGTATAATATTTAACATTCATGAGCTGAACATCTTTTTGCTTCAGAGGAATTGTTACCCTGCAAGCTACTCTTGACTGGTATGTGTGTTGGCTGTTGCACACAGCTGAGGGTGCAGTAGAATAACTGCAGATGACAGGATCTAGGAATCTGGTAGATGCTCTTTAGATCCAGGAATGCTTTTGGAACCTTTTCTATAGAAAACAACTGGACTTAAAGAGTTTCTTTAAAGCTCAAACACTTCTGCAGTTTAACTGGAAATATACCCGTGCACTACGAATTTGGACAAGAGTCTGCAGGACTGGGAATCCTACTCAGCAACAGAAGGTCTTGCTTTACACTTAGTCACAGTCATCTCCCTGTGACTCACTGCTTGCTCCTTCCCTAGAAGGGGCTCCTACTTACATTCAGAAAGTATACACATCTCTCTGTCACCTATGCCTGTTTCTTAACTTCAGTCCTTCAGTGATTTCATTTACGTAATTTTATACAGATGACCAAGCATGTTGTAATGAATATTTTCATTCACCTCTTAAATTCTCAGGACTTACAAACTTCGTGAATAGTAGTCTTAATTGTAAATTCAGTAGGATATACCACAGGGTAACTCATATTTCTATGGATTAGACTACAGATTCTGCAATTTCATGTACCATTGCAGTGTCTATCCAAATGGCAAAAAATGTACATATGTACTACGACACTTTTAATCAAGGTTTATACTAAGCCAGACAAGTGTTGGAACACTTTGATATAAATATTTCCCCCATGAATCACTAGTCCACACATCTCAACAGCTGGCGTGGGGTGATACTTGCATTCCAAGCTGTACTGCGGAGTAGGCAGCTTTTAAATAATTTATAAACGAAGTGAATGAGGAACTTCAGAGAGACGAAAATGAGTTAACAGGTACAAAACCCAGAAGACCGAGGACACTGGCAAGCCCAGCACCTGCCCATGGAACGCTGCCCGCGCCCCCCCGGCCCTGCCTCCCGCGCACCTGGCCGCGTCCCCGCCGCGGGGGTCGGGCTCGGGGGCGGAGGGTGGGATCATAGGCATCATTTATGCCTCTTCCCTCCCTCCCCCCTTCTTTCCACCTTCTGCCCTATAATTGCCCGCCTCCTTTCACTACCCTTTCGCCTTATCAGATGCGGAGCGGCCAGCGGGGAGGGAAGTGGCTCTCCCGCAGCCAGCTCAGCACCCGCAGCCCCGCGTGAGAACGAGCGGCCGCTCCCCGCCGGCTGCTCCCCGGCTGATGCCCGCACAGGTCGGTGTGCGCTCCGCTTCGTCTCCCTCGAGGGCTGGGGTCAGGCGGGCGGGGGTCGGGGCTGGAGCGGAGCGCTTCCCATCCACCTGCCCGGCCAGCGGAGGGAGAATGGGGTGAGGGAGGAGGAGGTGGACGAGTGCAAGGTGGCCAAGCTGGGCTGTGACGGGGAAACCCCTTTAAGAACTCGTGCAAAGGCCTTACTTTTAAAAGGGATAGTGATTAAAACCGAACCACTCTGAGCGTCGGTGTGGCAGAGGCTCTGATTGCTGCCCGCGTCCAGCCGCGGGTGCCTCCTCGCTCCCTCCCTCCCTCCCTCCCT
>VZRL01001285.1:35370-180842 GCA_013397895.1 Origma solitaria | reverse complement strand
CGCTCCGTGCCGCGCTGTGTTGGGGTACTCGCTCCGCCCCAGCCCCGCTCTCCCGGAGCCCGCACGGTGCTTTCTTCGCGCGGCTGCCTGGGCCGGCGAGACAGTCCCCGCAGGCAGCCCCCGAGTCTTACGGGGCTCATTCCTCGCCTCAGCTCCACGGAGACAGCGAGCGCCCCGCTGTCCCTCCCTTACCTTGGGGCGGGGGGCACTCGGTTTCACACGGGTGGGTGCTGGTGGTGGGGAGCCCCCCCAGGAGGAGCCGGGGTCAGAGCGGAGCCTGTGCACCGCAGCCCCGGGCCCGGCTGGGGTCGCTGCGGGGGCTGTGGGGAGGCGAGCGGGAGAGCGCGGCCCGGGCCCTCGGCCGCCTCCCCGCCTGAGGGGCCGGCGCAGGGCGCGCTCCGGCTCTGCCTGCCGGGACGGGACCCGAGGAGCGTGAGCTTGTTTCAGGGCAGGGAGGCCGCGCCGCTCCGCAACGAGACACCGAGATACGAGCAGAAAACCCCGACTGGCCTGCCCGTCCCGGAGAGGGAAGCCAGGCTGCGCGGAGGCGGCTCAGCCTCCTCCCCTGGGGGAGTGCGGAGCGCCGCGATGTGCGCGCGTTTGTCCCGCTGGGCGCTCTCGAGGGCGCGTCCTTCCCTCAGGGAAGGTGCCCTGTTCCCGGCCCGTGCCCGGAGCCCCGCTGGGCGCTCTGGAGGGTGCGTCCCTCCCTCAGGGAAGGTGCCCTGTTCGCGGCCCGTGCCAGGAGTCCTGGAGCCCCGCTAGGGGAGGAGTTATAGGGAGCGGGTGTCGGCCCATGGCAGGGTCTTGTGAGAGCTTGGTGTCTGCTCCCAGCGCTACTCTGGCAGATAACTCATTTACCATATGCTTACTAAAAGGTGAAATATGTAAAAAGCAGAAGGAATAGGATATTTCTTTTTAGTCTCAGGCGATGTCAGCCACAAGGTGGCTGCAGACGGGGGTTTCCTTGCCTGGTTAAGTGAACCTTGACGTGCAGAGCACTGCAGAGGTGAACTTGTGTCTATTTGATCCAGCATCAGTTGTGTCTAATCCAATAAATCTCTTTTCTCTGGCTTTTCTCGAAAAGCAGCAGTAGAGGATGTTTCTAACACAGGATTACGGGTCAGTTAGTATTCATAGCTCTTATTTTGGAGGAGGGTTTATATCAAATGTGGCAGATGGGAATTGAGCCACCACTGTGAGTGAATATTTTAATGTCTGGGTTATTATGGAAGGAAATCCGCACATCATCAGTGGTGACTGCAAGGGAGAAGGAGTTGTATGCTGCTGTTTGAAGAGCCAGTGTTTACTTGATCCAGGTTGTATCCTTGAATGAGGGGAGAATCATCAGTACCCAACACGAGATATACAAGAAGTGGATTTCAGCCTGTTTTGAGACGCCCTTGATTCTTCATACTGCCTGTCACTAAGCAGCTGTCTGCTGACTGTGGTCCTTGGGTGTGTGACACTGCTTCATGTTGTAGGGAGCCTGGGAACTTTGCTCAGGTTTCTGAATTCTGTCTGGAGGATGGGCCATAAGAACTGTGCATAGCAATATATAAGTTCCTGGTGCACACCTTTGTTTCGGGATCTAGGTATTTGCCTGTCTTGAAAGGTTTGTACTGTGAGAGATAGATTCAAAGTATATTTTTAAATAATGTGAAATTTGTTGATAATTTAGTTAAAACTTTGATAACCTCCTGTGGAGATGGAATTTACAACGTATAATCCTCCTGTATATTTCTAGGAGTTGTATAAGCATGACTGGAATTTGTGACAGTAGACCTACCAAGTCCTGGGATAGCTATGGCAGGTGGCAAATACTCTGAGAGAAGGGGATGTAGCTCTTATGTGCTTCTGTTTATAATGGCTGAGGTAGTTCAATCTACTTTTTATATTAGATAGTGGATGAACCACTTGCTTTGTGCTTTCAAGATGAGGAAAACATGGAAGGCAGATACAGTGATGGTATGTCAGGAATCTTAGAGAAAATGACACAGGAGGTAAATGGGAGAAACCTGCAACAGAGAAATACATAAACCAAAATTTACCCAAGTAAACCTTCAAATGCTGTCTCTTTGCTGACAACAAGAAATCTACTATTAATTTTCTTAATTTGATTCTCCTGTAGAATTTTAACAGGAGAGGACAGCAAAACTTCTTCTTGGCCCAGACAATTGACTAAAACTAGTACAGTGAATTTGAGTGAAAGATAAATGTTTATAAGTACTGTGCTAGGCACACGTTGATGTATCTTGAGAGCTGCTTCTATAGAACTGAATTAACTACTGGGAAGTGTTAAAGGGCAGGTTCAGATGATGAAATTGGTATGGTTTTTAAGTGGACTTCTGTGGTCAGATAAATTGCCCATTCTGGAACTTCCTCTTTGACACTAGAATTGTAACCTAGCTAGTTTACCCGGAACTACCTTTAGGGTTCATATACTGCTGCATTCTAAAGTGTTGATTTTTCCCAACTGGTTAAGTTAGTGTAAATGGTTTTGGCCATGATATTACCTACTGTAAATGCAGACAGTGCAACAGAGAGCACAGGATAAGTTGAATAAGGTAGAAAAAGGGAAAAAAAGAGTAGGCTGTAGAGGACAATGAGAAGAGCTCCTTCAGAATGAAGTTCTGCCTTTTTAAACAAGCTTCAGAGTTCTTTGCCACAGGTTTCTTGACAGGTTCTTAAAAAAGTGGATTGCACAGAGATACATGTTATATACTTTGTTATGTATAGCTTACTCTATTTCCAGTGACTGTGTATGATTAACAAAGAATACAGTGTTTCTTCTTTTATGGACCAAGTTTTCAGAGCTGTTGAGTAGCCCAAGTGGGGCTCTTTGTTCCTTTCAGGTAAAATGTGCTTTGGCCATAAAATTGCTGCCAGGAAATTTTGTCTCCACTGATGTCTGTGGTAAATTCCTTTGTGTTTGTTTGGTTTTTGTTTCAATCAAATCCAAATTTTCCCTCAATTTTCCTTAAAGTGGATGCCTTCTCTTTGCCTATTTAGTAAGTCTTTTTGTTCCATGTGTTTTCAGACCTGCTGATACTGTGTGTGTAGAGGGGAAGAAGATGCTTTGTCGATATGAGATACAGAGCTGTTTTTTCTTGGCTTTCTTAGCTGTCTCAGCTTTCTTCATCAGTGATGTCCGGGGCCAAGGTGAGTCATAAATAAGAAGATGGAGCTTTTCACTCTGATGTGCAGAAATAGACTTTTTTATTCCAAATGCAAATGTTACTTCCTTCTTATTAAGATGTTAATCCAGTCCTACTGAAATGAAGCAGGAATTTTCCTGCTGATCTCGGGGAGCAGGTGGGAGTAGAATTACATTTTCATGTGAGCTCTTTGAACCCAATATCTCAAATAGCATAAATATTTGCGCAAATTCATGTGTCTCAAAATGAGTTATACACTTTTTTTTACTGCTATTTACGTGAAAGTATTTATCAGAAATTGCTCTTACTGTCCTGTATGTAATCAAGTAAGTTTGAAGGATCAGATATGATATTAAACTTGTATGGAATATGCATTTTTTTCTCTGTTGGAACAGTAGCTGTTGTAGTGCGTACATCATTCCGTATTGCACAGATCTGTAAAATGTCCCAGACTACTTCTGCAGCTTTTAAAATGAAAATCTCCTTTGTGAGTATTAAAGGATACTGCTGGGATTGTTAGGCTTACATACTTGTTGGATTGTACTGACAGTGGCTTGACTGCTAGAGAAAATTTATCCTATTGCTTGGGGAAGGAGGGAGGAAGAATACCAATGAGTTTTTATGATTTCTAAAGAAAGGCATTTCTCTCAACTTTAGATTTATGTAATCCCTTTGATATGAGACTGCATGGGCATAACTGGGAGCAGAATTGGATCCTGCGGTCTTTTAGAGTGTTTTATATAGTGCATTATTCATGAGCACATTCAGAGACTATTGGCAATGTTAGGCTTTCAGAATTCTGATAAATACAAGTAGCAGTGTTTTCCGGTCTGCGTGGCACTCGAATGCTGAGGAAGCATACCATCTTGGATGTTTGGAAATCTGCAAGCATTTTGCAAGCCTCTCCCAGAACTTAGGGACACATGTAAGCTGTAATATTTGATGTCGGTGATGTGAGGTGAATAAAGAAATGTATGTTCCCAATGTTCAGTGCATCAATTCTGGTCAGAAATGAGGTCCAGAATGTTTGTGACAATAAAGCAAAGCATATGGTTAGTCCTTCCTCTGTATTTCAGTCCTAATGCATATGGTTAAGATTTGCAAAATGGGACTGGGGACTGAGATCTCCAGAAGGTTTTGTGAAATTCCTTGATCTTGGAAAACAATATTCTTCTTTGGTTTTTTTAAACTTTGATTCAATCAGTTATAGTTGGAGAGTTTTTCTCCCTTTAATATGAATACAATGAAATGAAGGTCATAGAGATGTTTTTTTCCACAGTAATCACACCAGCAGAAGCTAGAGTTGGTGTACTTGATGAATAAAGAACAATACTTCCCTTGTTCTTAGACTCTTTCAGCAAGCAGCAGCTATGGAATGCTGTCAGCAGTGTGATATTAAGCTAAGTGGACTATTGCCTTAGCCCAACATGACTGTTATTCTATTGAATGAGGTGGTATGAAGTCTCTATTCCACGTTTACAGAAAAAAAAAATCTCTTTGTACACTTCAAATCATAAGATGTTTCTCAAATTCTTTCTTTTCTTAAGGTTGCCACTCCTTGCAGTAAGCTCTTCATGCAGCTGGCTATTTACAATTTAATACACATTGTTTATCTGTTTTAAGAAACTATACTCTCTGCCAAGGTGTAGGAAGGGCTGGTATTAGTTCCAGCTTGTGCTTCCTTCCTTTGGCAAAGAAGCTCAGGTAAAGGTGTGCAATGTGACTTCTTGGAAAGGAGAATATGTTTGTGAGACTGAAGCCAACATGCCTGAAGCTACAATTTATCCTTTCAGGGGAGCTATGTGGTTCTGTCTCATTTTTTGCCTAATGCTTTGTAAACCACATAGTACTGTTCGGTTTTTACTCAACAGCAATTATTTTTTCAGCTGCTGTTTCTTCCCCATTCAATATAATGTATAAATAACAGCTTCTCTCTACTTATGTTCTTATATAGTACTTGAACATAGCGCTGGGCAAGAAAAACACTTGAGAATTTTTCACTTATTCATTAAGTAACTTGTCTTGAGAGTTTTTCTGTATTTAAAGATGGAAACTTTTCTTCGTGTAGCAATAATTTTTATGTATTACTACTGTAATTGCAGTGCATATTTACTTGTTCAATCCTTATGACAACAGTAAATTGGAAGCCACAGTGTTTAGTTAGTATCCAATCTTAGACTATTGGATGTCTTGGAGAATTGTCCATAGGCAATTTATTGTATTTTCCCTTTCCAGTAAGAGTTGAAAACATTCTTTCCCTAGTTGTCCATAAGAGTTATGTGTTTGGAGTGCTAATTTACCTGGTGGCATAAACCAAAGCCTTGAACTTGTCAGTTTTCTTTTGAGTGACTGCTCTAATGTTGCTGACAGCCATTCTCTTTTGCATTCCTCTGAAACCACTTAATGAGATCTAGCTACCGATTTTTATCAGTTAACTGATTCAGCTTGGATTAATTTTTTTTCCTTTCTGCAAGAAGTGAGATTTTGTTCCACAGACAATAAAGGTCCAAAGAAATAAAGATATCCTCTTCAGGTTGGTGAATGTGTAGTAATTCCCATCAATATTTTGTTGTCTGTTCGAGTGTTAGATTTTTAACTTCCTTAGCTCTATGTACTTTTCTATGCCAGAACGTTAGTCTTTGCACAACTAAGACACAGTTGATTATCTGCCTAGTGAATAATTAGTTTCTTTCTTATGGTTAATTGCTGTGTGGGAATGTCCCTTCTGGTGCACTTTTGCCTTTGATACAAAATGTACCCGGTGAAATTCGACCAGTTATGTAAAGACTATTCTGGCACAACTTTTCTAGTCTTTCACATTGTAACTCTGTAGTATACAAAAAAAACTTTTGGTGATTGTGTCCTTCTTTGCTTGTAAGATCTCTGATTGTTTAGGGGCTCAAATATTTACCTGTTTGGTGATGGCTAATAGCAGTTAGGCCAGAACTATGCTTCTTTGTTAGAAGGTGCTTTCATAAACTGTCAAGTTGAAAGTAGGATGGAAAGCAATGGTGGGGAAGGAAGAAGATGGCAGACAAAATGAACTCTGAAATTCTAAGACATGATTGGGTTTTTCTGTCAATCCATGGTGTTACTCTGTTGCTCTCTGCTCTGCTTAATTCCCATACAAATTTTCCACTTAATCCCAGTAAAATCTTCAGCGTTTTCACACTGGCATACCGTCATTATTTAAAAGTTTATTTGCTATTCCTGAGGCAAAATAATAAGAGGAATTGTATTTTTGCGACTTCTAGGTATGATTTGTCACTCTTGTTCATTGTTCATGATTTATGTATAGCTCAAAGACACAATGAATCTTGAGAACGAATTAAAAACTGTAATCCATAATTACAGTCTGCTTGGCTTTAAAAACTTTTTGCCATAGTCTGTGTTATGTTATTACAATTATAGCATGCTGAATGTTCTTGCAGAAACCTGCCTAGCAAAACATTTTGTGGTACGAGGGCCAAATTTTCAAAGAACCGATGTTGTATTTGCATCGATTCCTGCACATGTGCTTGCTCACAGCCTCTTTTCTAAACTTCCGGGAGGTGACAGGCAGGCTGAAGATGAGGTCTGACAAGATAGTGCTCAGCAGCTGAGGAAATGCATGGGTTGGGTGTGAGCCCAGTGCTGCAAATCAGAGCAGTTTGGAGTGTGTGGAGTTCATGTGCTGCCTGCTGTTTCTGTCCCCTTGCCTCTCTTCTTGAGCTTGTTCTCTGAAGTCTTGGAGAATGCAGAGGTGTTGCTAAGCTCTTCTTGATACTTATGTACTCTCTTTTCTGTGTTCTGGTGTTGAGTCCCTCAAGGAAGACAACTGCAGAACCTGCCCTTGGTCTGACAAAACTGCTGCTTGTGGAATGAGAGGGAATACATCTCTTGTATTAAACCTCCAGATTCTTACTTTTAAGATCCAAAATGTATTTAATGGTAGATGACATGAAAAAGTGTGAACCCCCAAATCTCCAAAAACTACAGCCTGCCTCTTTCCTTCTTTCTTCCCCCAAGCTGCTGGAAAAAGTAGCACTAGCAGGTAGGAAAAAGTAATTGGTTCAGGACAGGTCTTTGGCTGCTGCTGGTGCCAGAGCTGCATTGGCTGTCGCAGGTCAAATGGAGAGGCCAGAGATTGTTGGCCGGCACATTCTGCCTGTCGACTCAGATACTCCGTGTGCTGTAATCCTTAGATCTCAGAAATATCATGCGACTGTTCGTTTATTATATCTAAAGGACCAACAATCTGTGGGCGTGAGCCTAGTCAATTAAGAGCAATCTTAGCCCTGGGGAAAAGAAATTGCCACTTACCTGCTTCAGATAATTCCCTGATTTCTTGGACTTACTAACAGATACCTTACGTGGCAGAGGCACCAAGGGTTTGGAAAACTAAGGAGACAGTCCAGGGGGCTGTGGAGACAATGAAAAGAGGAGTAAGGTAGGGGGTGTCTTATTAAGGTTTTCAAGCCCTTCTGTCATTCAGCCTCTGGGTAGCCTTTCCCTGTCGATCAGTTTGTTCTCTGAGACAACTTCTGTTTCAAATGTATGAAGATTTCCCATTATTGACAGCCTTGGATAGCCCAGGCTGCACTGCCAGCTGCTCTGCTGCAGTTCTCCAGTGAAGAAGGGATGTACACCCTGAAGCAAAGCAGCAATGTTTTGTAGAGTGTGGTCTAGCATCAGTGGAGTTTGACTGAGCAGTGGGATGAAAAACTGAAGAACTAATTTATGTGGAGAGACACTAAGTTGCTGATAATATGGTAACAATGTGGGGCAGTTTTTCCATTTGTTCTTGTGTGGGTTGCTTCACTGATATATCACCTCTTTCTAAATAATTTCATGCTTTTATTCATTTCACCTGCTGCTTCAGTTTGAAACCTAGGTGATGGCACAATATAAATAGAAGCCAAATTTTAATTACCATCCAGATTGCCCCTGTCTAAACCTTGGCTTGCCTGTGCATGCCTGCTAGACTTGATGAGACTGAAGCAGTGTTTGCAGCTGCAAGTCTTAGTACTGCTTAAGCCAGGTTTGCAAATTGGGCAGCTGATGTTCCCTTTGCCTTGTGCATGCCTGTCTTTCCTCTTGGTTGTTCTCTGCTCACAAAGATTTGAAAATTTGGCCCTGGGTTACGTTAAATGTGGGGAAATGCCCACAGTACTGAGAGGTAAAGGAGTCTAGGTCATGCATATTGTCAGCATAAGCAAGAGAGCAAGTTTAATTCCCATATATTAACAAAGAGCATTTTTATTACCAGCTTTGCCTGCTAAACTAGTGTTTTAACATCTAACATTGTTTGTCTTTCTGTCCTCTGCTGTTAGGTTGTTTAGTTTGTTTTGTAAAGAGATAAATAAAAGGTCTGTCTGAGGGAAGTAGTGCACCTGGGAATGTTGTTTTACAAACTAATAAACTGATGTATGTGACATTTTGAATAACTTGCATCCTTTACCATTAAAATTTTGTGTTGTCTTCCTATATGTGTTTATTTTTGTTTGTTTAAAAATGGTTGCGTTTTATTTGAATTTAAAATGTTGTTTTCTTTCCAAACTTGCAGTGTCCCCACCAACAAGACTAAGATATAATGTAGTGAGTCCTGACAGTGTACAGATTTCTTGGAAAGCCCCCAAAGGGCAATTCACAGGATATAAACTTCTTGTCACTCCAAGTTCAGGTAAAAGTCTGTATGTTCTCTTTTAAGGTGAAAGAACTGTCTCCTTAAGGCTTAAAAGTTTTCAGCGTGTAGTGTCATCCTCCAGGATGCAGAAACTGTGAGCAAGTTATGGATAATGAAGTATTGGCTGGTCAGCAGCAGAGAGATTGATTTCACTAGAGGGTGGTCAGGCACAGAAAATGGGATTGAATGCTTCAGGTGGCAGAAGTGGGTCAGTGCTAGTTATGCTTCATGTATAATCTTTGGGAATTGTCATTGATATCTGTCTTTACCTTGCTTCTAGCAGGGTGTAAGGCAGTCTAGGAAGTGTTCAAGGAAAATCACTGGAACCCTAATTCAGTCAAACCTATAAGGCAGATCTCCCTGTCCCTATCCCTTAGCGAGCTCACCGGAAAAGATAAGAAAGAATTGAAAAAGCAATCAACTTTTACAAATTTTTGAATGAAAACTTGAAAAGATAGACAACAGAGGGGCCGTATAGAGCTATAGAGGTCCTACTTTTGTACATTTAAAATAAAACTTAGATATAGAAACAGTTGTAACATAGAGCTAAAATACATCTTTGCACAGATTTGTATGCAATCTTTATATAAAAATGGACATTAAAATGTTTAATATTTTTGTTTATATGTGCAAATTTCTTTACCCAAAGAAAGCTGGCAAAGAGAGTGTTCAGAGGTGATGTGGGTATGATGGAACTGGCGGCCAGTCACAGAGTCAAAGTCTGTGGGGATGATGTTACCAAACTTGACAGATTTTTGTAAAATGTTTCTTTTTTTCTTATGTAATGATTTTTCTGGACACCATGGCTGTTTTATGAGGCCCAGATGCAAACATTAATCTTAGAGTATTTCTATTTAAGAAAACTGGTTAGACTGCCTAACTTGTTGCTTCTCTGGGATATTCTCTGGCCTGGCTCTACGGGTAATCCTGAAAGTGGGGAAAAGTGGGAATGCTTAGGTCATGGTAAAGCTTGAGGTATTTTTAAGTCATTACGTTTACTGTGCTATTAGAAAAGCAATCAAAGTTATATATTTGTTGGAATTTTTTTATCTTTTCTCCTATAGGTGGAAAAACAAATCAATTAATTCTTCAAAATACTGCAACCAAAGCAATTATTCAAGGTCTCATTCCAGATCAAAATTATGCTCTTCAGATCATTGCATTCAATGAAGACAAGGAGAGTAAGCCAGCACAAGGCCAATTCAGAAGTACGTGTCTATGGCTGACATACAGAACTTATCAGATATTTAATGTAACTTTTGAAATGGTAACAAGTCTTGCTCAAAGGGGGATGATGGAAAAACAGGGTTTTTTCTGTGGTAGAAGGAAAATCAAAGCCACATATTTTAACTAGGACAGGTAGAGGTGGAGGCCTGATTTGACTGCATAATGCATTCTTGCACTGGGCTATCTGTTTCCATTGGACTTCCATCCCTTTCTTCCTAATTTCACCAGGAAATTAGCTGGTATTTCATGGAAAGAATCTTCAGGGAGTGGAAGGAAAGTGCTATATTCTGATACTTTAAAAATTTCCTTTTTATTAAAACAATGTTATAGCTGTGCCAACTGGCAATTAGTTGCTAGTTCAGTAGTATGAAAGGCTGATTTCTTAATGGTCTTTAGTGGTCAAGTATGTTTACAAATTTAATTTTTTATATGATCAAGACATACTCTTGATGTCTATATCATAGTGATATATATATATGTCTTATCTAATTTATCTTGATCTTCATGTTAAACGTGTTAAATACGATCAGTGGGGATTTGGTTGATAAATACAATAACATGGCAGTGTAGGAGAACAGTTGAAAGCCTACTGAATTCCCTGAGACTGAAATTTGGTCACTGTCATTGCTAAATCACCTTTCTCTTAAAACCAGCACAAGATAAAACATGCTGAGTACAGGATGTATCAAAGCTCTTGTAGCTTTTCATTCCTACAACTGTGTATTTACTACCTTAAGTTCTGTCCTGGTTAGGAAACCCACAAAACCACAGATTACTTTAGCATGAAAGAGAAGCCCACAGAAGGCTACAGCAAATTCTATAATATTAGTTGTAGCTGTTTTTTAAATAGCCTTTAGGGAAAGTAGAGCAACTAGCAGCTTGATTTAAGAATATGGGGATTGTGTTCTATTTACATTGCTGCATGTGAAAACATGCACTTAATAAGGCTGGAGTTTCATTTAACAACATGATGCCTTGCATGAGTAAAACTAGATACACATACATACAAATCCTTTATTTTGCTATCCTGTGTTATAGGTTTTTTTCCTTGTTCTCTGACATGTGGCCACTAATTCTTGAGATGAAAAAAGGTCAAATATATAAAGAGTTTTGTGAATATCATCTGGCTTAGTGCATTGGACGTATGGTTTTACTGCTGTTGAGTTTTAGCTGATGTACTAAGAATTCTCAAGCTTACAATAAAATTTTATTGTTAAAAGAGTATTTCTCTTTATATAGCCAGGTATACATTCTTATTCTAGTACATAGTGTTTAATGAACTAAGATCAACAGGGATTTTTTTTTTCCTTTGAAAATGCAGATGTAAAAGCATGTGCTAGATAAAATTTTTGTATGCTTAAATATTTGAGTAAAACTGGTGTCTTTTCTCTTCTTCCTATGTGGTTAGAATGTTGGCACTTCCCAAATCCAAAAATCTCTGTCAAGATGTGACTAACTTGTCTCCTTTGAACATTTTCAGACTTTTGTACCATTTTT
This sequence comes from Origma solitaria, assembly GCA_013397895.1. Lineage (NCBI taxonomy): Eukaryota > Metazoa > Chordata > Aves > Passeriformes > Acanthizidae > Origma > Origma solitaria. The sequence goes on along the minus strand of VZRL01001285.1, from coordinate 169,298 downwards.
CTGGAGATTTGCCCCACAATAGCACTAGCAATAGTAGAGGCCAGCCCTTGGCCTTGCTCTTGGCCTTTTCTCAAGGGAATGATCCTGGAAGGCTAAGCAACAGCATCCTTTTTGGCTGATACTATTCTGGTATTTCACCTCCCGTTTTATTCAGAGTTTTGTTCAGTTAAGGATTAAACCCAGACTTCTGACTAAGACCTGATGTCGTTGTGGCGTTATCTATAACCCAGTTAGTAACCAAGATCTGCCTTGGTGAAAGCTGACTCCTCAGCAAGCTTGTGGACTTGAATTTCCTCCTGAATCAGTTTCACAATTGTTTGCTGAAGGCGAAGGTGATACTTGGTCACACGTGCTGTCTTAGTAAGAAGAGGAGTCAAAATTTTTAGATTTTTGTTCTCACCTCTGTGCCTGGAGTGTGAGCATTGTAGACTCTGCAAAGGGTTGTCATCCCAAGGAAATCCCATTCAGATGTTTCACAGTGGCTTGCTGTCTTCCTTAGACCTTAGTCTTGTGATTATATTTTGGATTGGAACTTGGAGCACTCCTGGTTGATTCAGATATTCCACATACTGTTGGGTAAATTAGTGAAATCCATTTGACTTTTGTTCCACTAATGTACAACAGAATGTTTGTACTGTCTTGCATAGTCAAGAGACAGATAACCTCCCTTCATACCCTCACAGTGTTTTTTTGAATGATGTAGCACAGAGAGATTTCGGTCCTGGCTGAGGCTCAGTGCCTGCTTGGATGAATGTCAGTCATAATCCTATTTTACATGAACTAAAAAGTAATTGGAGTAGAATTTGTGAAAGATATTCTCAGCTTCATTGTTTTAAGCTTTTTCTGGCTGTTGCAGACAGCTGGAGTGTGGATACCAATTAGCATTCTAAGGAAATTTTGGAAGGGATTTTTCTTCCCAATACGTGACTTTAGTAATGACTTTGTCAGAACATTTCAGTCTATTAGTAGAGCAACACTTTCTACTAATGTAATATTATGAATTACTAACCAAATTGGGTTCTGCTTGGCTGTTGTGAGAGATTTGGGACATAGTGAGGGAGGTATCCCACCCACTTGTGGAACAGGAAACCGTCAAAGTCTCAGCTCTGGAGCAGCCTTGCAGTCATGGGAGTATTTGGTGCCCTGAATCCAGAATTGGGCATGGGATCTAAGCTGATTCTGTAAAGAGGATAGTGTAACAGCTGGCTTATGTGCTTTTGTGTTGACTGACTTGGAGTGGAACTTTGCAAAGCTGGACTTTCCCCAGCTGACTTTGCCAATTTTCTGTACTGTATTTCCACTGTGGGATCTTGTCTGCATGGGCTTAGGTGCTGATGTCACTATTTGGACTCTCCTGTGTGAAGAGAGTCAGTTTTGAGAACTTTAATGGTGATAGAATGGGGAAAGATCCATAGAAATAATAAACCCAAAGGGAAGGAGGGAAAACCCAGAAACAGTCACTTATTACCTAAGCATATCTTCAGATGCAACTGCTTTATCAGGAAGAAGAAAATTACATGCTTCTAACTGCATTATTTCTAGATTAATTGATTTTTCCTCCCTTACTTTACAGTTAAAGATATAGAGAGAAGAAAAGACACAAGTAAATCCAAGGTGAAGGATCCAGAAAAAACAAATGCGAGTAAACCAGCTCCAGAAGGTCAGATCATAATACATACGTCTTATGTGATATTCTGAAAATAATCCGCTTCTTTATTTAACTTGGCCATTGTAGAGATTTTGTGTAAGTCAGTACTTTAAATCTGATTCCCAGGGTTAAATTAAATAGAAGGGAAAACCCAGTATTTTCAGAAATATTTGTGAGTTGCTACAGAGGTATTGCTTTTAGTTCTGTGTTTTGCTTTGCTTTTTTATAAAGTACTAAATCACCATGAATGGATGAAAATTATGAAAAAGTAATTTTAAATAATATTGGAATTATTAAAAACCTGTACTTCCCCACTGGGTGCACTTTGAGTAGTAGAAGAATTATGTGGGTGTGTGTGTACCCGATAACTTCGTACCATCTTGGCTGTAAAACAGACTAGCAGTATTAATTCCCTAAGGTCAAATTGATACTATTGTATGATTAGACACATAATAACTTGATAACTCTGTCCTAGCGTAGGTCATATATATGGAAACTTTTGAAACATTTTGAGGGAGGGGGAAAAAAAGGAGTTAATTTTGTCCCCTTGCAAGGAGCCAATCTTCTGGTGAAATGTGATACTGCTTGCCATGAGAAGTTTGTCTAGCATGGATGAAAATCTGTTTCAAGCTTAATATACATCTCTATTTCCTGTTATTCTAAAATTCAAATAGTGTCTTCTTTATGAAGTAACCCCAACAGTAATTATTCCCTTCAGTGGTTATTTATGACATACACAACAAGCACAGACAAGAAGAGCTTGGTATGACCTGAAATAGTCTCTCTGTGAGTAAATGGACAGTTTCAAGGATCCCATTTTCCCCTTCCATATAAACCTTTCTCCAGTGATGCAAGTATCAAAGACCTAACCCAAAGCTCCTTGAAGCCCCTGCAAATTTTTCTTTGGTGGGTTTTTACTTGTACCACACATTCTTGTGTCATGTTGTATTTATTAACACTATGCAAGTTTGTTTCCATGCAGCATTTCTCAAAACCAAAGCCTCCTTGAATTCCATTGGGTGCATTGGATGAATGTTAGCTAGTGTTTGCAACACTGAAGAGACAAGTTTTACCTGGTAATATGTGACTGGGTAGTGGATAGGTGATCTTTCCTACATCAAGTCTAGAGGAAGGCTGAGTTGGAAGAAATGACAGAACTAGAGAAGGAAAATATGATTTGCTTTCTTAATGAAGGACAAGTGATAAAAGTTGGAGGAGGGAAAACTGGGCCTGTACTAGGAAAATGTTGATTAAATGCAGACAGAGAAAAGTGTCGGCCAGACTGCAGGAGAGAGTTTCTGCTTTTTTCATGGAGTAAGGGCAAGAATACAATTGGCAAGAGAAGCTTGGATCTGCAGTCTCTCCCTTTTTAGGATTCATGTTTACTTTTGAAGTCTTTAGCTTAGTCACTTTTCTCTTCCCTACACCACTTTTTACTCATCTGAGCTTCTTCAGTTTTATCAGGGCAGTTTGTATCAGAACAAAATACATCTCTGTCCAGCACTTATGAAAAGCTCTTGCCTTACACTTACTGTAGCAGGTTTTACTAGAAAACTGGGGTGTGCATTGGAAACAAAGGCAAAATTTACAAACTTCTCAATCAGCAAACCTGATCATAAAGAAAAAATAATGTGCTAATTTTTTTGAATTCTTGAATTTGTTTAGCCCTATTTCCAACTCAGCTATGTATTATTGTAAAGACCTTTCCCCTCCTATTGCATATTTCTTTGCTTTGCACAGTATAATGATTATTCAAAATGATGGAGATTCCATCTGAATGACTTCAGTGGGAGTAGGGTGAGATTCCAAGTGAAAATATTATGCAAAAATAACAGCATCAGCAAAAAAAGTTTAGCTGGGGTAGAAGTGATTTCAGAACTGATACACAGACAGTAATGGTATCAAAACTTTCCTATTTTAATATGTAAAGACTGTTCCACCTCAAATTGAAATCAGATCAGAGAAATAAGGAAAAGTCTGAAAGCAATGGATTAAAGAAATAAGTGCAAAATTTTATGGCGAAACCATGAATAATAACTTGATCCTCTGCAGATGTTTCACAGGAAATGATTTGAGTACGACCAAATGAATTCAGGCCAGCAGTTAATTGGTTTCATAACCATTTAGTATATGGCTAAATTTGATGGGTTTAATAGCAGTCCTGATACCTTCTGTGGCTGTGTTTATATCTTTAGTCGAGTTGGTAAGACCCTGGGAGTTAACAGGACAAAACAAATTATTAGAATCATAGAATCATTAAGGTTGGAAAAAAGCTACAACATCATCAAGGTCAAAACTTGGACCTAATACCACCATGTCCACTAAAGCATCTCATGGAGTGCAGCATCCATTCAGTTGTTGAACACTTCCAGGGATGGTGACTGCACCAATTCCCTGGGCAGCCTGTTCCAATGCTTACCCTCTCTTGACATGATGAAATTTTTCATAATATCCAATCTGAATTTCCCCTGGTGCAACCTGAGGCCATTTTCCCCTTGACCTGTCCCTTGTTACCTGGCAGAAGAGACTGACACCTACCTGGCTACAGCCTCCTGTCAGGGAGCTGTAGAGAGTGATAAGGTCTCCCCTGAGCCTCCTTTTCTCCAGGCAAAACACCTCCAGCTCCCTCTGCTACTCATCAGACTCGTGCTCCTGACCCTTCACCAGCTCTGGACATGCTCCAGCACCTCAATGTCTTTCGTGTAGTGAGAGGCCTGCACCCAGGCCTCACCAGTGCTGAGTACAGGGGGACAATCCCTGTCCTGGTCCTGCTGGCTGCACTGTTTCTGATAGAGGCCAGGACACCATTGGCTGCCTTGGCCTCCTGGGCACATGCTGGCTCATGTTCAGTCACTGTTGATCAGCACCCCCAGGTCCTTTTCCAAGGGCAGCTTTCCAGCCACTCTGTCCCCAGCCTGTAGCACTGCAGGGGATTGTTGTGACCCAAGTGCAGGACGCAGCACTTGGCTTTGCTGAACCTCACACCATTGGCCTTGGGTCATTGATGCTGCCTGCCCAGATCCCTCTGCAGAGCTCTGCTACCCTCCAGCAGATCAACACTCATGCCCACCTTGGTGTTGCCTATGAACTTACTGAGGGTGTTATTAATGTATTTATACAAACTTTTAAAAATATCTGTTATGATGGCAGCCAGATTGAGTTAGGTAGAATAATACCTTACCTGGGAACAAGAGCAATCTTTGCCCATAAGAAAAATTGAAAACAGCCATTGTCCAGGCTACTGTTGTCAGTGGTTGTAGCATCTGCTCTTGTCTTGAGTGAAAGAGTAGCATAATTCACCAGTTATTGGTGTCAAGTTCTGATGTAAAGAGGTGTCTTCTGTGAGCATCTGCTCCACTTGTTACAGAAGGGTGCTTACTGGCATTAGTAGGCCACCAGAAAACCCAAAAACATTGTTTTGGGACAAAACTAATAAAGCACAGCAATGTACTTGTCAGTGAGTATGAAAAATGTGTGCTCTTTCAATATTACAAGCTCCAGTTTGTGCATTAGAATAAGCCATGTATCCTGATGATTTTCCTGAAAAGCACTACAGGCACATTATCATATCATAGACTCGTTTATAAGTACATACCTGATATACCTTCTTCAGGGTCACACAATAAACCCCAGAAATTTCACTTTCAATTTTGATGGGACAAGGATTTCACCATAGCTCTTCTGCTCCTAGAAACTAGCTCTTCACTAAGAAATGCAACATGTAAACACCTGTACTCATGATTCTAGGTGCTTCTAGAGCATCTCACTCTTACTTTCTTCTGTAGTTTGGAGGACTGATTATGCAGTAATATCTGCTATTTAGTTACCAATGGTCTAAGGCTCTGAGCAGTGCTGGGAGGTGTAAATGCCTTCTCCTGAACTCCCAAATTTATTTTCTTCTTCTGCCCTTAAATTAGATTGTTATTAGAGCTTTGCTCTATGTTTACGGAACACTGTCAATGGCTTCTATGGCTTGCTAGTGATTTTTCCAGCAGCTTCAGCAACCTAGATTAAAATTTTCCATCTATTATGTCCTACTCATTCAAGTAGTTTAAAAAGATTTACTCCTTTCCTGCTGTAAGTACTGTACTCTTATCGCAAGCAAACCTCCAGTGTATATCCAGTAATGTCATGGTGCCAAATTAATTCAGGCTTAATGTCTAGTACTCATCCATCAAATGTTCACTTTATATTTGATTTCCAGAAACTTTCTGTAATTCTTCTGCACAAAACTTTCAAGTCTTGAATCTCTTTTCTATATTTTTGAGAACCTGTCATTTTTCAGCTTAGTGATTTATCGCTGCTGTGCACACTCATATTAATAATCTCAGAAGCCTATTCTCTTTCTGTCTGTTAAGAAAAAGCTCACAGTCACAGCTTCTTTCAGCACTCACTGATATTTGAGTACTTGTACCTTGGCTTTTCTCCAGCTCCCTCATGTACAAAGCTCTTTTCTGTACAGCGACAGGGGTTAATACATTCTGTGCCTTCTCAGATGTTTTACAGTTTCTCAGAGAGCCTCTATGAGTGATTCTCTAATCAAATCCCTTTGGGGAGGGGAGAATCACAGTGTTTTGCTCTATCCTCTGGCAAATATATGACTATTTCTGCAGAGTATTTCTCCATGTATCTGAACTGGGTTAAGCTACCCATTTCAATATAAACAGCAAAGCACTGAGGCCAGTTTTATCTTTGTGTTTGTTGATTGTGGGGGTTTTTCGTTGAGAGGTGTGGTGGCTTAGTGCAGGCTAGCAGCCAAACTCCCACCTAGCTGTTGCTCATTCCTCTCCCCAGCAGGATGGGAGAGAAAAGAGGAAGAACAGGAATGAAAGAGTTCGTAGGTTGAGTTAAAGACAGGGAGACAGCTTACCAGTTACCATGGTAGGCAGACAGAGTTAAGAGGGGGAAAATTTGCTTAATTTATTGCCAGTTTAAAAAATTGCTAATGTGGGTAGTGGGAAATAAAAGAGACAAACATTAAAACAACAGCTTTCCTTTCCATTTTCCCAGGCTCAGCTTGACCTCCTCCCAGACTCCTCTCCGCCTCCCTTGTTATCACTGCAAGTTACATGCAGTCCAAGTCCCTTAGGAGAGGAAGCAAGTGGTGCAAAAGGGGTGTTGAGAGGTTATAATCAGGGCATAGTGGTGTCTCTCTCCCATTTCTTTCTTCTCATACCTTTCTTCTCCATGTACATCATCCACAGGCTGCAGGGAATATCTGCTCTGTTATGGAGCATTCTCTCCTCTGACTTTGGGGTTCCCTCTGCTATTTCTCACTCTTTTTTTCCCCCTCCTCCTCTCTTCACTCAGCATTTTTTATCCTTTCTTAAATATGTTTTCCCAGAAATGCCACCACCTGTCCGTGGGCACTTGGCCTCTTCTCGAAAAGGCCACCCATGTAGCCTCCATTGTGCCAAACCTGGCCACAAACACACAATGCCGAAGGTGCTGCATTAGTGCTTTACTAGGTTAAAGCATTTATACAGTCTTTAACCTGTCCTGTTTGGGAATTCCCTTATGCAAATCTCAAACCAAGATGATTTAGGACAGCACAGAGTGTGTATGGGTCAGATTTCTCTTCTGAATCGGGTGTTGCGGGATAAGCCTTATACAGTCTGTAGACATTCAAACAATGCAAAGTAAGCTCCCCTAGAAGATTGTGGTTTATGTATCACATTGTTGCAGTTACTTTCTCATTGTGAAGTGTGTGTAATATAGTCATACAGTAAGCAGGACTCGCTAGGGAGGTCACGGATCTTCCCTGCACAGCAGAGAACACTGTGGTTAGTTCAAATGAGCTAATTTCCCAAATGAAAATTGTATTTCACCCCTAGAGCAAGTCCATTAGGGGCAGGTGTGGTTTTTTCACTTATTTCTATGAAAATCCAGTGGTGTGGTGCTGAGTTAAAATACCTAGGGGAATTGCAGCTCTTTGAATCCCTTAGGTGCCTCTTTTGTTGGGACTCACTTTTACCACATGGCAGGAGCCAAACTGGTAGAACATCACCTGAGCTCTATGGGCTGGTGGGGAGCCAGCTGGAAGGTCTGAGAAAACGGTGTTGCCAGCCTGCCCAAATGGAATATAGAGGAAGCTCTAGGAGAAATCGATCGACAATAAAAGCTAGATCTGAGTTTTGCATTCTGGAAGACGAGGACAAGCAGGTAGAAATTTAGGACAGAGATTTTGTAACTAATCTATTGTCCATGAATATAGAAAGGACAACTTGGCAATGGAAAATTTAGGTACTGGGTGAGTGAAAAATAACATAGAAATCATAGTGGGCTTTAGAGATAGAAAAGCAGCAGCTCTATATAATGAGCTGTGTAATGCCATACCTTGGCTGCTACAGAGTATAATAGCAAGGTGCAGATGTCAGGTTACGTTATCTGTATGTAAGTAGTATAACCTGACTAATGTTAAAAACAGTGAATAGTGACTTCATGTGCCTTGATCAAAATTCCTGCATTTGTGTATTATTTTAAATTAAGTTTTTTTGAGAAAGAGGTAAAAATTACCTGTAAGGAGAAACCAATGTTTCCTTTGAAAGAATTTAATATTATTTTAGTGCATTTAACATTTATTATTTAATATTATTTTAGTGCATTTAACATTGTTAGTGATATTATTATTATTGCTATTATTAATACAGATATATATATACAAGTTATAATGAATATAGCTGCTCATTCAGTCAGACCTCCCTCTGACACATGCAGGTTCCACTCTCCTCTTTGTTTTCTTCACTACTTGTGCTGCACAGAGAAGAGATTTTGGTGATACTGTACTAAATTTTGAGTTTTTAGCACTTTCAGGGTTTAGTATCATAAAATATGCTGGAATGAGGCCTGAAGCCATCTGTAATGTGATACTTACCTGCTAAATAATAATAAGTATGCCTGCACTTTCTTTCAGGTGAGTGGCATTTGCCAGTGCTTAGTTGCCTGCAAAAACTGTGTAGACATATCCAAAGTTATTATGTTTTGCAGTGGGATGGTTTTTGATAATTTTTTAAACTTCCTAATGTACTGTTTATTAGTAGTGATGCTATTATTTACATTGTTTCTACAATCTTTCAATGTTAATGCTTCTGAATGATTTTTTTCTTCATAATGTGTTTTTCATTCAGTGCTATGCACCTATCAGATAATGCAAAAAGGCATATCCTTCCTCAAAATGCCATGGTATACTTGTCTGAGGTTTCTATTTTAATAACTCTTGCAGTGAGGTGGAATCAGTCTTCTGATAGTGATAGAAATGAGAGGTGCAGTAAGCTTAAAAATATACTGGTTTGCATTCTTCTTTCAACATTCCTATCACATTTGATGCAAATGAGCTTTGACATTCACTTTATAGCTGTTGAGTGGTACTATTTAAGCAGAGTAGGAAAAATCCATAGAGAGGTATATTAAGATACTATTCAGCAGAAGAGACTAATTATCCAATTTATTAACTTGTCTGTTTAGTTAATGTCAGATGCTTCAATAAGTATTACTAGACAGTGTGAAATGAGTGCTACGAGGTATCTGACTAAGCCACAGGAATGAATACCTTCTGAACTTTTGCTCCATTGGCACTGTTTCATAGTTTTACTCACTTCATCCTGGCTAATGTAACTGCAAATGTTGGTTTTAGTCATGATGTTTTTCTATTTCTTTTTATTACTTGCTGAACTCCTGGGCTATGGAACTCTCTAACTGTGTCTTTACACAATCTATAATTTGACTTACTAGCAGGGTTTCCTTGAGCTTTCTGGAGGACGCTTTATCTTGATTATGAGCAGCAGAAGAAAGAAATTGTAACTGTGATGTGTGAGCATTTTCCTCCAGTGCCACTGTGCTCTTCCTAAACAGTCTTTGTCTTCTCAGCTCTTGTATTTATCTGCTTCTGCAATCTGAGGGTAAAACCAAGGTTTATTGGAAAGTACTTGGCTGTTCCACTTTGAAGACTATTTCATTTTTATCTCACTTTGGGGACCACTGAACCCTTTAGCCCATGTCCTGCTCCAGCCAGTAGCAAGACTGAGCAGTCACGATAGGTCTGGGGTGATTGAGTACAGGGCTTGGCCAAGCAAGTACAAACCAGCCATTTGTACAGGTGGAACTGGTCCCTTTGATGCCTTTATCATCCTATTTTCCCTTGCGTGTTCTTCTCCAAGTCTTCCTGCACCTTTGGCTCCTCTCCTAAACAAATCATATTAGATCTAGTACAATCTCCACATGCTTGTTCCTGTATGTCCTTTCTCATTACCCCCGAATCAGTGACCCACTAGTCTGAACCATACAGACGATATTATGAAGTCAGTACAAAATATCAAAATGTGTTGCTGGTCGTGGAAGATGCAAACAGGATGAAACCTTTGTAATTATTGTTTAGTTTCTGGATCTATGCTGGAATTACACAAGAGGCAAACACAATGTTTCTGCATACCTTTTGTTTTGTTTTATTACATTGCACTGCACTGGAACATTGAAGGGGCGCTTGAACTAGAGGCAACCAAATTTACTTCAAAACTAACAGCAGAGCAGCAATATTGTTTGGTACAGCGCTCTCCCTGGTGAATGCACTTGCCAGCTCAGAACTAGCCAGCTCGAGGTCTTCTATCTTATCCTCCATTCCAAAGTGTAGAGATAATCCTGTTCATTAGTCTTTAGCATCAGTTTCTTGATGCTGCAAAATGGGAACGTTTCCTATTATGGAGATATGTTAGGTTATTTAAACATCGTGAGTACTTCTGTATGATAGGTTTCATTTTTGGGCATTTGTAAATGAAAGTCTACATCAGAAAACATAGTGAAGTTTAGAACTATTGATTGCATTTTTCTGAATGCTAGGCTACTGCCTACATTTCCCTAGAAGATGTCTATGCATGATACTAAGGCTTGGATATTCCACCTTTGCAGTGTCTGTAGGGTGTATGTGGATGCATTACCTTATCTTGGATGAAACGGGGATGCACCTCTGTCATTAACTGCCTCACACCTGAGGATGTGCTCTGTGTCGGCTGTTACTTCAGGATTTTTTCTTAGTTTACTTTTCAGTTCTGTGCTTAGCATCTTGAGAAATATGTTTGTAGTATTTATCAAAGCTGCCTTCAGCACTGTGTGACATTTGCAGTGACATGCAGTGCTTTGACCTGTTTGTCAATAGCTCTTGCATGTGTGGTGAATACCTGCTTGTTCTAGCATTTACTAATCAACTAAAAGTAATATGAACATAGAAGTGAATCTATTTTCCATGCTTCCTTATGGGGGGGTGGCCTCACATTCCCGTGCCACACTTGAGAAGACTGGGTAATGCTTGGAGCATGCTGCAGCATTATTAGAACATTCTGGATCACCACAAAGCTTTGGAAAGCAATTAAAATTATGTTCCCCTCACCATGCTCTTCTGACCACTCTGAAGCTGCTTAGCCTGGAAATAATTTTGTAGACCTGATTTTGGTTTCATACTCTATCACTTTGGCTTTGGACTCAGTTGGCTTTGTTCTGCCCAACCTTAGCCCATACTGAGAATCCATGATGTCTCCTATCTCATCTTTCTCCAGTGAAAGCAGTACCTGTCTGTCTGATCTTCGCTGACAGGACTCTCATTTAAATGCCTGCAGTCAGTGATCTCAGTGGTTTCAGTGCTGGTCAGATCACCATCCTGATGTGTGCTAAAAGATGTCTGCACTGGACCCTATGTAGAACCTGCCCAATAATCCTATCAGCAGCCCCCTGTTAGGTTGGCAGAGCACGGGTTTTTTTTGAAAGTGACTGTTTTTTAACTTGTGACAAATGTGGTGGCTTTCTGTTCTTCTGTGGGACTCCTAATTTTCTTTCTCAGCTTCAGGAGATGAAAATACCTTATAAAAACGAGATGAAGTAGGCTTGTCAGAATATACCATTGCTTTCTTTGATATATGAACTTTGGATGCTGCATCCAAGCCATGTTGGTTTCTGTGCTTCCCAGAAGGTGGAGTTTGATGAGAGGCATCCATCAGGTTTCCAAGCTAGACGATAAACCTGTGAGCTGCCATGCAGAGCTTTGTGTGTTAGAAATTCCTTGTTAAACACTGGAGGACTTACACAGGAGGACTCTGATGCAAGGAAACTCTTGGGTAAACTCCCCTTTACTGTCCAGAAAGTTTAACTCATTGTGCTGTGGGTGATCAATGCTTCTTCCAGGAATTCATCAGAAGAAATTCTCCGGAGGAAATAGCTTTTGTGTCCTTTGACTACTGCCTGCAACTTGGATTTCATTCTACAATGGCAATACTTCTATGGACCTGGCCAGGGTAATTTGGAAGACTCCCTTCTGGCTCCCATGACTGAAAAACCTGATGGGAAATATCAGCACTGACATGGACAGAATTCTTTTCCTTTGCCATCACTTGGTAGTTGCTTTGGAGAAAACCAAGCAAGCTACATTTAGAGATTTCAGCATTTACATCTGTCATCTGGCCAAGTTAAATAGCACACAAGTGTGTCCAAATAATCTGAATAAGAGAAAAATATATTTTTGAGAGACAGCAAGACTGAAACTGAAGACCTGAAACTTGGAAGCCTGGAGCTGGGAAAGGCTTCACTTTGAGTTGTGCACTTTGATCCTGACAGAAGAAATCCCTGACTGAAGTGAGATCAGGGAAGAGAGAGGAACAGAGAGAAAGAGAGATTTGGAGCAAGGGGTTGATTTTAAGATAAAGAAGCCTCTCTTATGTGTTTTGTAACTGCCTTGTCTGATCTGGATAGGTGTAAAATTTTATTTATTTACATTAGCCTAGGTTGAGAGTGAGTATTAATTTGGTAGTTGCTGGATGTTTTCTTCAATTTGTATATTCCAGTTGACAAACCTTTGCTTTGTTCTGAAAATAGAAAGCTTGGCATTAGAAATGATGACCAGTCTCCATTCTTACCCAGGCATTCCACTTATCTCCTGGCTCCTTTTTTCTGTAGGAGGAAATGCTTTTCATCCTGTCAGTATATTAATGTCTGGTTATGGTTGTGTATTACTTCTTGTAAGTGTTCCTGGCCAGGTAGAAGCTGGAGATTGGATAGATTGCCCTTCTGTCATGCAAAATGTCCCTCCCTAGGATCTCTTCCTGCATGCATCTGCTTCATTGAAGTGTAGACACAGTGTTGACATAGATATCTAGAGAATCTGTAGTTTGGAAGAAGAACAACTTTCTAGCTCTCTTTCTAGTCTCTGAGTAGAAAAAGAGACTTAGCCTGTCTTGGACCTAAATGGAAGTTTCATTTTTGTCATAAAGTGATCCAGCTCCTGATATCAGAACTCCTCAGATTCACAACCCGAGTTAAAAGATGCTTATCCTCATATTCATAACCCTTGAGTTATGTTTCTCCTCATATCTCTGCACAGTAAATATGTGTAATGCTTCATGAATCTGAACTATTACCAACTGAAAACTTGTCTGGTCTCTTTTTTTCATTTGGTATCTTGCCCTAAGGCACTGACCTTTTTTTGTGCAATTTATTCTTAGTTGAAGTGGGAGACTGCTATTCACATTCTTGAATGATGGATTAATAGAAGCTTGGCTGAATGAATGGTCTTTCATTATCTTCAGACTGATTTTCATCTCTTCAAGTCATTAGCTCTTGAGCATCCATCCAATCCACAGTGCACTGGCATGGCTGGATTCCGCTGGCAGCGAGAGGTGTTCCCATAAGTCAGACTCACGGTCCATGTTGACAGGTTTCATTACTGAACACTTTCATTACTACCCTGCTGAGACATTCCTTAACAGTTCTTCATCATCTGGCAGCATGAATTCTAATAATCTGAAGTCTGTAGGCTTGCTCAGGTCTATGTATATTCTAGGTAGACATCTTGGTGTACCAGGAGTGAGGTTTGTCTTTGATATAACACAGTAGCTCATCTTTGAAGACACATAATAACAAGTTGAAACTCTGGCCTCTTTTTAAAACTTGTATGGCAACCTTAAAGAAGAACCAAAAAAACCTTTGGGGATGTGGTAGCAGACAGGTACATTAACAAAGACTGAAGTGCAAGACCAAGAACCTCTTGCAGAAATGCTGTAATCATAAAGGATTGTTGCTTTCATCAGCAAACTCACAATGGATTTACATACCCTGATGAAGAATCTTCTTTGCTTTATGCTATGGTAAGCAAAATGGGAGAAAAAGGTTAAAGTTTTGGTATCTGTTTTCAGGGACTGTGAGATAGCCTTGTCTTGAACAAAACTTTAAGATACCTAAGTTCCCTTGCAAGGCTGTTCTATACTATTCCCCCATTGACGGGGGAGAGTATTTACTCATAGTCTGTTTTACTCATCTGTTGTTCAACATCATGCATGAGCTTGTACTGAGGAGAGATGATTTCAGAGTCATTTCCACCCTCAATGCATAATCTGATGTCTTTGTTTCCATTCTGGGTCTGTTGATGCAGGACTCTGGTTCTGGGCTGTCTCATAGTCAGCACCCTTTGCCTGGTGCCCTGTGTGTTGAGTAAGCTTCAGTGTTAGAGATGAAATATGTCCCTTGGTTAAAAGGTGCCAGGTGGTAGCTAAAATGGAGCTTACCTGGTTGAGAGGACCACGTTTTCTACCTCAAAGATTTTCTCACGTGTCTGATTACCTGTACTGATCATACTACCCTGCATGTAATGAGGGAGGCCTGTTTCCTTATCTGGCTGCTGAGTTTGGTGTGTGTGTCTTTGGCTCATTATTCCCCAGTAAACAGAGCTGTGGTATTCTTGTATTCTCCTGGAATACTCAAAGGAGTGTCTGTGGAATACCAGCGCCAGCTTGGTGCCTCAGTATATTTAGTTTCCATTTATGCAGGAAAGTTAGCAGAATTAGGGCTGCATAGTGGTGCAGACAGCTATTTCAGAAACAATGCTAGTGTCAGCAGGGTCTTTGCTTGGGTTTGATTTGCTTATGTGGTTAAAAATGTGGGGTAAAATTTCTAGTCTTTTGCATTGATTTTTCTAGTATGACAAAGGAAGGGAAAACTGTAAATTGTGAGAATAGGGATAGTGGCTCCTGTTGCCTGTGAAATACAACTCATACCTCATCTCTTCTCCCCATACCCTCAAGGCCTTTCAAACTCAACATCCAAATTTAGCTCATCTGCTGTGGAACTTGGCAGAAAAGGCCCCGGCAGTCAGGTGACCATGGGCCAGCAAGAGGGACATGCCACAAAGAAGGCAAACAGCCTCCTGGGCTACGCTGGGAAGAAAGTTGTTAGCAGATTGATGGAGGTGATTTTTCCCCTTATTCCAGACTCGGTGAAGCCACATGTGGGATTCTGTGGCCGGTGCTGAGCTGGCTCCCCAGTAGAAGACAGACGTGGACTTACTGGAGTGAGTCCATTGAAGGGCCGTGACGATGACTGAGGGCTTGGAGCATCTTTCATGGGAGGAGAGGCTGAGACAGTTGGAGTGTTCAGCTTGGAGGAAAGCAGGTTTGAGAGATATCTTTCCAATGTGTAAAAATACACAATGGAATGAGTAAAGAAGGTGGAGATTCTTCTCAGTGATGTCCAGTCGAAGGACAAGAGGCAGTGGACACAAACTAAAATAACTGTAAATTATGTTTAATCAGAAAACACTTATTTTACTATGAGGATGGTAAAACGCTGGAGCAGGTTACTCAGGTTGTGGAGTCTTTATCTTGGAGACTCTTTAACCTGAATGGACATGGCCCAAAGCAATCTGCTATTGTTGGCCCTGCTTTGATTAGGGCAGTTTGACCAAACTCACGAGGTCCCTTCCCACCTCCAGTACCCTGTGCTTCTGGGAGTTGAGATTTCTCAGAGTAAGGTGTTCACTCAGACACCTCTGCTAGTTAGAGAATGGAAGAATTGCTACATTCAAGAGGGCACGAATTTCATCCTGAGTTTTTGTGGATTGGCATGTGACATCCTAAATTAGTGATGCTTCTGAAGATCACTGCCTATTTGTATTTATACAAGCATATACACTAGTTAAATTATGAAAATATTATTTCAGGAAGTGCTTGAGGGTAATACAAGGCCTTGAATTTGGAATTTTTTCCGTTTTGTTTCTAGACCCGCTGGGCAGGTACATCACATGTACCTAGATCCGTAATGCTGAGCTGTAATTTAACAGTGCTGTAGCAGTTTGTTTCAGCTAGTTTTTAATTAGGTCTGTGTTAACTAATTTTATAGGTGTGCAGCCTGTTCTCTCAACAGGTTCTTTGCCGTTACTTTACCTATTGTGTTGCAAGCTCAGGCACAGACAGTTCTTTATCGTGGTTTAGAGGGATTTAGACATACACCTTAATTAATGCTGGGGATTTCTGAGAACTGCTTTTGTCTGAAGTGCCCTGATTAACTGTCTTCTAGATAGCCAAAGAAAACTGTGTCAGGAATTTCATACCTCACTAAAGAAATGGGAGAAATAAGCCTTTTAAATCCTGGCCTATTTGTTACATAGGAATAGTGGATAAGTATGACCGTATTAATAAAAAATATAGTTTTCTGTCTTGAAAAGTAATTTAGACCTTGAGACAGCTGTTCTATTTAAAACATTCATGCACTTAGATGCAGAACTGAGAGGAAAGAGAAGTAGAGAATTTTCACTGTAATCTGCAGAAGAGTTTCTTAGGTTTCATGTACTTTGCAGGAGGCCTGCAGATCATCTTCAGTGTAAATTGTGGCTAAGTGGACACAAGTATATTGCCATGTTGAGCTTCAGGTTCAGGAAAGACCAGCAGCATGCTTTGTTCTGTGTTGACATGCTGCTTGTTGGAAGAGAGATTAAAACAAATGTTTTAAACTCTCAGTTTAAGTTCAGGGGGATTATAAATACACTTTTCTGTCTAGGTGCACAGACCAGGAGTGTTTAGTGTTGCTGTTTGGTAAGCTGCTGCAGACATTGGGTTCTTCAGTGCTATCAATCAACAGGAGGTCTGTGAGGAGACAGCAGCACTTTCATAGTTACTTTTTTTTGTCTCTCAAATTAAAAAGTTCAGATTTAGAAAGAAAATTCTAGAAGTTTTTCTAAACTAGTGACTACTTGTTGAAGAAGTACAACTGTCATTGAGTGTGTATGGAGAAGTGCACAGAAAATGGCTCCATGCTTCCATCGCTCACACTTGAGAATTATCACCAGTATACATAGACAATTAATGTGTTATCAACTACTGCTTTGATTGGTTTAATGGCCTTAAATTCATGCCAAAATCCCAAAAAGTATGCTTTAAATAGTATTTAGTTACTGCTGTGTACTTTTTGGGAAAAGCAAAATTTTTGAACTACAGCATTCACAGTCAAATGTGACATGATTACACAAAATAGATTCAGTAAATCTTAATATTCCAACTCTTCTGAATCTTAATATTCCAAATAACAAATTTGTAGTCTTGACAGTTGGGTTACATTAATTTCCTGGAGAGGAATACAGTGCATGGAAAAGGGCTGGCTGCTTTTTTTTTCCCCTGGGGAGCAGGGACAAACTTCTAACCTTGTTGGGCTGCTCTTTCAACCAAATGATGTTCCAGCATTTGAGTCCTTCAGATTCAAGCTGTGATTGGATCTAGTTTAAAGAACAGCATTTATGTTGTATGCATTTGTCTGGTCCATAGCCCTGACATATGGGAAGTGTTAAACTGAGGTCCAAGTGCAAGGATGATATCACCATCACAGAGCAATAATATCAATGTCAGAAGCGGGGACTAGTGAGTCGCTGGATTTTGGAGCTGGACACTGCCTAATGTGCCTTTATTTTTTTAACTACTTAAAAAAAAAAGTAATTCTGCTGATGTAGATTTACATTGCCTTTGTCCTCAGTGGTGCTTCTGCTCAGTGTGGTGCTGTCACTTGCTGTGGAGGACTGGCTGTTCTCTGTCATTCATGCTTTATTCACAAGGTATTTTTCACTCACTGCTGTCATCAAGCTTCTTGCCTTTTGTGCTTTGTTATCCCATGAACGAGTCTTCTATTCATACTGTATTATTACTGACCTCTACTTGAACTTTCTTCCTCTCCTTCCACGTATATTATTTGACTTTCCACTGTGACATGGAGTAAGAAAGGAAACGACATATTGCAGACTCAGAAAGAATTATAGTCTTAACTTCTAGCAAAGAAATGTGTGTTTTGGCTCTTGAAAATGAGGACAGAGTTTCATACCAAGGGGAGACAAAATATCAGATGTGTTTCTGCAAAACATATCATAACTGCATGCAAATTGAACTGATTTGTCTAAAGCAGTGAGTTCTCCCATGTCGCAGTGCCTGTATTTGCTGCTTCTCCCTTTGCCTTTCAAGGAACATTGCAAGAGTAGTAGTATTAACTCCAAGAGTCAAAGAACCCTATTCTAGATTAAAAATCATTATTTTGTATTTCTGTATAAATAAGGCTTTCAGGTTTTTTTGTTTGAACTTCTGTTTTTAACGTTGCTTGCTTGCTCTCTGAATGCGCATGTGAAAGAATAGCTGCAGGTAGGAAATGCAGCCGTGGAGAGGTGGTCAGTGTGTCCAGGAGCTTGCCAAGCCTGCTGTGCTCTGTGCAGCCCCCACACTGTCAGAGCTTCTCTCAGGTCTCACTCTGCACTCCATTCCCTTCAGTGGGACGACTCAAGGGTCATGTTTTGCAGTGTCCAATAACACTCCCTCTATCCCAGAAAGTTCTGTCTGGGTCTTTCTTTCAGCATTGCCATCATTGGTTTTACTCTCAGCCAAATTTTGATATGGTCTTGAAGGTGCTGTAGCACTTGCATGTTGGAAGTGCCAGCAAATCACCTTCAGTGTCTGGGGGCTTGAGGAATCAAAACCAGGAAATTTCATTTGGTTAGATGCAAAGCTCTTTCAACGCTGGCTATTCCTTGAAAAATTTGCCTGAAACAAAGGAACCAAAATTCTTGATGATGATATGATTTTTGGCAGTACTGAAGCAGGTTTTGTGTAAATGTCTTGCCGTAAAACATTGCTGGTAGGCTTTAGCTGTATGCTGGTGCCTTTGAAGGTGAAATTTTGAGCCTTTGCCTCCTCCTGTGAAATGCAGAAGTGAGCAGACCAAGTCCCTTCCTCCTCAGTTAGCTTGCTGGCAGAGTGGCAAGTTCCTTCTGCCAAGTAGTGCTAGGAAGATTGTAAATTTGTTACAGAAAGTGCATTAATATTTTACTTTCTCCCCATAAAAATTCTCCACCCAATTGTAAGTGGATGGACTGAAGACAGTTGCTGGTGTAAAATATATAAACTGTTATTCTGACTTTACAATAAGTGGAATTCTGTTATTTTTACTTACCTAAAAATCACAGGTTTTCTTATTGTTAGTTGCAGAATGCAGCACTTGAAGCAGAATAATGCTTTCTATGTAACGTTAGGAAACATGGTACAAAATTTGGTAACTGGTCTCTTCCGTACTGTCCCACTTTTGAAACTGGTGAGTATTGTATAATTTAGAGGGAAGTAGGACCTTCTCTCTCACTACTCTTTTCTTGATGAGCGAGTAAAAGGGAAGTAAGCACACTATTGAACCTGATCACACTACTGAACCTTGTAGTAGACTAAAACACTGAGTGTTGAAAGCTTTATTATATGGAATGATATGCTGTCATCCTCCTTTAAGAAAGGTTGTTGGGGGAATTACCTGTTAGGGTTATGTGTAGATAGCTGAAATGTTCAAAATTACTCTCAAACCCTGCAGGAAATAATGACCATGTATGGTTCTATGGAAAGATTATTGAAAAAGATATTTGCAAGAACTGGTAAAGGAAACTGGCTAAGCACAGTGGGGTGCAGAAATTATTTGCTACACTCTGTGTCTTTTAGACTAACTTTATTAACTAGGATGTCATGGTGTTTCTGTTCCTATCAGGTTTTAAAGATTTCTATCACAGCCTTACTCTGTTTGATATCTCACTGTTGTTTATTCCCTTTTAGGGAACTTTCTACAATTCTATTAAATACAACAAGGAGAAAAGATAAGCAAAATAGTGGGTGTACAGAAGTAACAAAACCTAAATATTTTATGCAGAAAAGATTCAACAAGTATCTCCTACCTACGAAGAACGAAACAAATTTTCACACTGACCTTGCAGTACAATCTTGGATCAAACCACACATGTTTCTTTTACAAAAAACAATTGAATTATACTATTTGCATTGATCTGATGATGTGGAAATAAAACATTGAACGGAATGTTGTTATTGTTTTCTTTATTCTTTGGATTTTGCTTCATTGAATGGATTTACTAAAACTGATAAAAGCTTTCACTGCAAAGCCATCACTACAGGATTAAAGAAGCCTTATAGGCAAAACTTGTTGATATGAAATGATGTGAAGTATTACCCAGGGTAATAACTGGGTTTCATACTCAGCACAAGATTTTAGAAGTAGAGAAGGAAAATACAGCCACACAAATCCTGTTATCCTCATTGGGCTGTATGATTAAACTGCTGAAAAGGTACATCTGTGCTATCACACAGCTGCTTGGATTTGAATCAGGAGTCCTGTGCTTTCATTATCACTGGTGTTGAGTAGCATTTTGCTTTGCCAGTAGTTCTTTTGAAGTTTGCAATGCTAATCATAGCCAATATGAGAATGGCACAGTTGAACTGCATTTAATGGAAGACAGATACTGCGAGTAATGCAGACTGATGAACAGGAAGTTTATTTGGCAAAGGCATTTAAAACAATAATTTTGCCATGACTAGTAGATTCCTATTAGATCACAAAACAGATTCCAGTCCCACTGAAATCAAGGGAAGTTTCTCTGTTGACTTCAGTGACATAAAGATTTGGACCTCCTTTGGATTTATCTTCCAAATTAAGATCATTTTTCTGATGCTTACTAAATGTTCCCCAGTGTCAATACATTAAAATGTGTTGCCAATTCAAATAGTGTTTTCTTGTACTGTAAAAGCTAAAATAAAATATTTGCTTTGGCATCTTTGTAAGTGGAATTTTTGTCATGTGTTTAGAACTTATTCTGCACTGCTAGCTGCACGTAGGAAATGTTCCCTGTTCTTCTAAAAATATTTGTAGTACACGTTTAAGACATTAACTTTATGGGTTGGGTTTAATGCTCTGGGTTTACACTATAGTATGAATCTAACCCTTAATTATTACCAATTGAACTCCTTCTGCACATCAGATTGTTTTTTCCTGTGAGATTATAATTTTGTATTTAATGAAAAACTTGTCATTAATAGTATGCTGTAAAAGTTTTAAGTTGCTAACCATGTTTTCTTTCCTCTATGTCAGGAGAGCTCCTTGGGAGCTAGTGCAAACACCTTTTAGATAATTTCTCACAGAATTACTTTATTTGCTGAACATCTCTTCTTAATTCAGTTTATTTCTGTCAGTGTACTTGGTGATTCCTGTCAGTACCATCTTAGGTGTTAGTATTCTTTGTGAACTAACTTTTACAGTGGATCCTGACAAAAATGATGATAAAAACTGGGATGCCACTGAATTCACTAATCTATGTTTGTCTTTTACTCTACTCAGGGACATGATTTTCATCTCTAAATGGTTTGTGATGCATCGTACCTTTTCTACTAAACTTGCTTTGCTTTGTCCATCCTACTTCCCTCCTTATTCTATAGTCAGTCTGGTTGGGAGTTTATTATTTTTGTACTTCAAACATAAGCTCTCATTTCTTATACCTGTGTAACATTCCTTTGTTTCCCACCCTACAATATGAGTCCACTGTTTCAGCAGCCTTACTTTTACTGTCACACATCCACTTCTGTGGAATGTGGCAATTCTGTGAGGTTCTGAAAACCTTTTCCATTCCCTTTCTTCCCTTCCTGATGTTTTCTCAAACTGAATGTGGCACTTCTGTATAGGCTTCTCAGTTTGCTTATTGTGCAATTTTTGTCTAATCTCTACTTTCATTTCCTCTGATTTCCCTATTGGTTACTTAAACCTTAGAGACCATTACTATGTGTTTCTGCTAATTCTCATCAGATCTTTTCTGTTGGTGTTTTCTTTTAATGCTCTTGTATTTTTGTGTTTTCCATAAACTAAATCTTCAGTCTCATAGAGATTGTGAATTTGAATCTGGGGTCTTTGAATTTTACCTCAGCTGTATTGAGTGCCTCTTACTTAGGTTTAATACAGCATATTCAATTGACCTTCAGTTTTGCTTGACTCCCAGGGGTAAGATTCACTTCTAGCTTTACAAGTCTACAGTGGTGCCTAGTGGTTTTCTATAGGGCTTTTGGGATGTATAGAAACACCTGGTTTTCTCTGTTGACTGTAAAAGGGGCTTTGATAACTGTTTTCTATGTCTGCATCTCTAGGTAGCTCTTTCTTCATTGTCTGTGCCTAAGGCTAAGTGTCGTGAACTGTGTACTGGGACTGAAATTGTGTATGTACATTGGGAAAGAAAACGAACTGTTGCTTTGGCTGTGCTATATGGCAGTTAATTTTTTCTTTCTCAAGTATTTTTAGAAGGAGGATTTCTTTTCATAGGTTTGTCAAAAGTAGTTTTGAACACCTTAATGACAGAACTGAAGTAGATAATGGCCAGACTATTCTGTAACTGAATTTAGAACAAACACGTTTAGCCATTTTGCTTATTCCTCACTTTGACCATGGAAGAAAGCTTTAACTATCAAGCTTGATGGGAGGAGGAAGGCATATATTTATTGAGTTACAATTTTATTTTTGAATTAATAATATTGTTTAATTTTCATGATTTACAGGAAGCCTGTTTACCTGTAAAACTCCAGCAATTGCAGATATTGTGATACTAGTAGATGGTTCTTGGAGTATTGGCAGATTCAATTTCAGGCTTGTTCGACTGTTCCTGGAAAACCTGGTTTCTGCTTTCAATGTGGGATCTGAGAAAACAAGAGTAGGTAAGGTGTTGCACTTCTTTCCTAATACTTCTGTAGCAATGCAAAAATGTTATAATTTTAGGATAGTTAACAGCTTAATGCTGCTGTTTTTGTGCAAGATTCATCCTCATCTGGAACTAGCACTTCTGTCATCAGAGTAATGCTGTTGGAATGTTTGTAGTATTAACTCCTCACAGTTTACTGTGATCCTCAACTTAGGTAAACTCTAACGCAATGTCAGTGGAAAAATAAAAACAGTGGAAACAGTCTTACTGACTTCAGTCAGCATTAGTCTCAAACACTTGCAGTTTAATTTTTGGAGGCAGAGTGTACCAATGGATGGCTTTTCTTTTACTTTAAACTGGCTGAAATGTTATGTTTCTGATCTGCTACTGTTCAAAAGTATATTAAGTAAAATTGTTCTTTAAAAAAATTTCTTGAAATGTTAGTAACTTTGAAAAAATTGTGTATTTCTTTGCTTTTCATTTAATTAGTACTTGAGCAAAAGGCTTTGAAAGTTGGGGAGTTGTCAGTCAGGACACCTTCATGCTGTTTTTTTGTTGTCAACCAATGCAGTTTTTCTAGTATAGTAGCAAAGCTACTTATAGTAATCTAATTGTGGTAAGGTATTGGTAACCAGGTACGTAAAGTGCAGATATTTGAAAACCCCCACTTTATTGTCTGATGGATTAACTTAATTTCTGCTTGTTTAGGTCTTGCACAATACAGTGGTGATCCCCGAATTGAGTGGCACTTGAATGCCTATGGCACAAAGGAGGCTGTTCTGGATGCAGTCCGTAATCTGCCGTACAAGGGAGGGAACACGTTAACAGGTACTGTGTGTGTTTTAGCTTTTGCCTTTTATTAACAAATGTATTCTGCTGTACAGATTTAGAAGTGTTTGTGCTTATTATGATGGGTAAAAAAGACAGGGGTTTTGCAGCTTGCCAATGGTTTTATCCAGTGTCAGTTAAGTCTTTTTTGAAGTGTTTGTCCATTGACTTCACTGGGCATCAGGACAGGGACCCATAAAACAAAGTGTACGTAACTCTCTGCACTGGAAGTAAAATCTTTTACCTGCTAGGAAGAAAATGCAAAATCCATTTATAATGTTCATGCACAGAGCTATATTCTGGAGAAGGAAAGAATGTTGTTTCAGTATTTGGCAACTGGTAACACTAACTTTACAAATCACCAGCTGGGGCTTTTAGATTTCCATTGACCTCTTAGTAGTTAGAGAACTGAAGCCCCAGAGACACTTAGTGATGGATAAAGGGGGGATGCCTGACAACCTGAGAAAAATACAGTCTCTGAATGCAATTCCAGTGTCATCAAAGCAGCAGTTAGTAATTTTGGAATGATATATCCAAAGACCCAGACATGGCTTTAATTGCTGCCTTTTTATTTTTTTTTTCCTGGCGGGTAAGGAGTGGGAGAAACAATGAGCAACAGCCTTTATTTTGGTAGAAGGAGTGATTGCAGTGGGACAAAGGACAGAAGACTCTAGTATGATTCTAGGAATGAGATTACTGGGTGGTAGGAAGTAGTAAATTATCATGATTATTTTATATGGATGTTAGAAGAAACTGAGTTAGAAACATTTACTGTGGGAGACTTAAAAGAGTTTTCAGATAGGATCTTCTTGTGATGTGTAAGTTTGTCCTGGAGCTGTTGTTCTTCTTTCCCTTTAAGTAATTAGCAGTTATTAAAATCAGATTGTCCCTGAGCTTAAATAAACCTTTTTTTCAGCTTGTAAATCAAAAAGAATAAACAAACAAATAAAAGTGAGATTATCTCTAGTGTGGGGATTTACTAAGCTATTCAGAGCATGTGTTTTCATATAAGCAATGTAGGTAGAAAGAGGGGGAACGTCCTGTTCTAACTTGGTACAACTTGGTAGAGTAAGAAAGAAAAGATGAAGCATTTGCAGGAAGATAAATTTAGGTTTTCATAGCCAGTTTCAAATACACTGATTGATCAAAAGGCTGCTAAAAATAAATTTCAGCTTCTCTGTAATTTAGGCTGCTTGTTGGAATTTAATTTTTCTGTAAATAAATTCTTGTTTGATGCTTATTCTTCATCAAAAGGTTTCTCAGGATTTTTTAATTGAGTAGAAAAACACAGTGACATTGGCAAAATTAATGGACATTTTCCTCTCTAAAAGTCTTTTAAAATGTTTTCTCTTTTAGGTCTTGCCTTAACTTATATTTTGGAAAACAGCTTTAAGCCTGAAGCAGGTGCAAGACCTGGAGTATCTAAAATTGGGATACTAATCACTGATGGGAAGTCCCAAGATGATGTTATCCCCCCTGCTAAAAACCTACG
The DNA here is from genome assembly GCA_013397895.1 of Origma solitaria. Taxonomy (NCBI): domain Eukaryota; kingdom Metazoa; phylum Chordata; class Aves; order Passeriformes; family Acanthizidae; genus Origma; species Origma solitaria. The sequence continues at coordinate 144,551 of VZRL01001285.1, read as the reverse complement.
AGATGCTGGCATTGAGCTGTTTGCTATTGGTGTGTATTCTGTCCCATTGTACTCTGGTGTATTTGTATTTGTTGCTGTTTATACTAAGGAAGTGTTTTCTACCTGTATCCAGAAAGAATTATCATTAATTTGTATAAATATTGCTTATAACATTGCTGCTGTATCTGGAATTTAGCAGTATACATGGATGCTACATTTCAGATGAGACAGCTGAAAAGAGTCCACTTACACTGGCAGAAATTAACATCTTGAATTGACATCTCAGGAAGAGAGTGATTTGTAGTTGGTCCTTAAAACAAATAGAATTGGATATTAGTAATTTTTATCAATCCTTGTGTGTACAAGATTTGTTCTTCTTCTTTACAAATATTTTATTTTTCTTTCCAATAAAAGGTGTAAAGAACGCAGATATAAATGAACTCAAAGAGATTGCCTCTGAACCTGACAGCACACACGTCTACAATGTGGCTGACTTCAACTTCATGCATACCATTGTTGAAGGTCTAACCAGAACAGTGTGCTCACGAGTAGAGGAACAGGAAAAGGAAATCAAAGGTGAACAGAAACAAAATTTAATGTAACTTATGATGAACTTAGAGCTACAATCAAATACCTGCAGTTCTAGGCTGGCTTCTGGCACTAGACTCATGCTATATATTATTTTGCTTGCAAGATAGTACATTGCCAGGGAAGTTACCTTCCTAACTATGTTTTATTCTTGCTTAGATATCTCTGATCTTTTGTTCTCTGTCTTTAGTAGTGGTAAATATTATGGTATTTTCTAGTACAAAAAAATTAAAAAGCATACATTCATTCTGCTGTAACTATTTCCAAGTGGCGAATTAGGAAATTTTTTGTAATACAGAGTTTTGGGAATGAATTAATTTAACAGCTGCACATGGAATTGTTATGTTCATGCTGTGCTTTCCATCTCCTAACTTAATGTTTTTATTGTCTCATAAGTACTCAAAAGTTTCAACTATTTGGATTGCTTTTTCCCTCCCTGTTGATGTATTAAATAAGAGAAAAAAATCCACAAGATATATATCTTGTTGCACAAGAAAAGATGGCAATGAAGAAAATCATTCTTACATGAAAAAGCCTCCTCTGACTGCATTTTTTTTTTGCTTTTCTGAATTAAAATATTGGCTATGAAAAAATATTGAAATTTTTCAGAGAAATAGTCCCACCTGATGCCTTTGTTTCTAAAAGGCTTCAGTGGATTTTGTTTCTAATTCTTGGTTTCGGATTCCTTAACATGACAGAAATGCTGAGTGATTCTCTCTCTTTCTCTCATAATATACATGGATATATGGAAGATAATATATATATATTCAATATAATATATAGATATATGTAATATATATCAGTAAGGAAGGCTCTCTGGAACGAGATAATGGAAAAACCATGGATAGATGAGACATCTTTGTGGAAAAGAATCATTGCCAGAGAAGATGACTGTTCACCGTGTCTCTTCAGCGAGCTGACAGGCAGGATCAGTTTCCAACCTGCTGAGGGGCACAGGAGATCACAGCTGCATATGTACTTTTATGTTTATCATGACTGGGAGGAAAGTAATCTTAAAAAAAACCAACCAAACAATAAAACCACAACAGAAAGGTCTGAAAATAGTGATGGCAGGAAAGTCAGGAAGGCTTAGTGTTGTATTTTTGTCTTTTTCATGTAAAGGTTTATGAATGACCAGGGAAGTTTAGTCCCAGTGAAACTCCATGTACATTACTCATTATTTCATCTTTGTTTCCATTGAAAATAACCTAAGTAAGGTGCAGTGGCGAATTATTTGATTTTCTGATGAGGAGCAATATTTAGAGCTTCAGCAAATATAACAAACGAGGTAACTATTATGCAGAAGGAAATAAAAATTTGTGTTGTCTCCAACCTAGGAACAATTGCTTCTCTTGGGACTCCTTCGGATTTGGTCACATCGGAGGTTACAGCTAGAGGATTCCGGGTTAGCTGGACCCATGCGCCAGGCAAAGTGGAAAAATACAGGGTTGTGTACTATCCCACTCGAGGAGGACAGCCGGAAGAGGTAACAGGAGGAAAAGCTGCCCAGAAATTTTTAATGCAACAATTTTAAATTTTGCATCAGACAGGAAATCCATAGTCTTATTTTAAATCCACCCTGAAATTCCCTGTGTGGGCTCCAGAAAGGAGATTGGTCCCACTGGATGGTGACAAAGGTTATGTAATAGCCAGGCTAAATGTCTGTCACACAATTTAAACTAAATGTGCTATAATAATAAGCACTTTCAGGGGGGAGGGTGAAGTGCCTGCGTTTCTCCTTACACATATGATTACTTGCAACAATTCTACAGACTACCCCTGCATCATTCTGTTTACAAGAACAGGAGAGGTAGGAGTTGATGGTAAGTCAGATTTCAATTCTAAGAAAATATCAGTCATGAAAGGAAGATGATATGGGTGTATATTTTGGGACAACCACAATTGGTCATTGAAAATTTGGAGAGAGTTGTTTATTTGGATAGACTTCCACATTTTGGAGATGGGAAAAATGCACTGGAGCAAGCTTCTGACTTCAGCTGACAATTTACCAAATAGAACGGAAAGGATTTAATTAAGGTTATATTTTGTTTTCCTTTGGTTCTAGAAACTTGTTTAGGATGGTTATGTATTGATGTAATTTTGAAGTACTCTGGGTGTACATATGTAGTACTAAAGAAATATTTATGATGATATTACATCACATATTGCCACGTACACACTCTTCAGCTGTATCCGAATCATTTTATTTAGCTAAGCTATTCCTTTATTCTAAATGGCTACTCAGATAAACATGTTGACTATGTATATGGTTGCTGGTTTTTTCAGACATTTTACTGTATATAAAATGTATAGTTTATCTGCTTTATGCATATTTAGTTAAAGTTTTCTTTTAAACAGGTTGTGGTAGATGGAAGTGTATCAACAGCAGTTCTGAAGAACCTGATGTCTTTAACAGAGTACCAGATAGCTGTGTTTGCTATCTACTCCAACGCTGCCAGCGAGGGCCTCCGTGGAACGGAAACCACACGTGAGTATCTTTAGCTTGTTTGTTGCAGATTTGACTGTCTGCATTTAATCAAACTCTGTAAGCATTAGTCTTTGTGAAATGTAAATACAGAAGAGAGTCTTTTTCAATTTACCTTTAGTGCCTTTGCCTTAAATTAAATTATGTTTGAATTAATTCTGGGCTAAGCTCCTAAGTCCAAATGTTCTGTGGATATTAATCACTGAGAAAGTTTTTTATCTCTGGGCTGAACTTTGAAGTCAGTTGTATTGAACCCTAAATTAGAACATTCCTATGCTTTGGGTGTGGAGCCAAGCTTTATAAACGAGGTTTGTAGCTGAAGATGATCTCATGAGTGGAGGATGAGGTGGGACCAGAATACCTGCATGTGATTCCCACCAGTGCCCAACATTTCAAGGTAACTTCTGTAAGTTTCTTTCTCAATGATTTACCTATTTTCTGTCTGTAAAATGATGGTTTGGGATATTGTAAAACTTAATAAATTTACAGTTTTATGTATTTGTATATGAAGTGCAGTTATTCTTTTAGTAAATATGACAGATATTAGGAATGGAAGTAAAGAGTAACTTTATAGTTCAGACTAGGAGACAGAAAGTCCAAATGTGCTAGATATATCTGATCTATAGCTGATACCTGCTGAAAGAACAGCACAGCAGGGCTCAAGCCATCTGCAAGATTTCTACAGTGCTTTGATGACTTCCTGACCCAAGTGATCAAGGAGGCAGCAAGAGAAGGTGCTCTGCTGTAGCTCATACTTGGAAACAAGGAAGAACTGACGGCGGAGGAGGGTACTGAAGTCACCAGTAGCCTTGGCTGTGGTGACCAAGTGACCATGATAGAATTCAGGATTCCAAGAAGAGGGAGGAGCTCAGAAACCAGGACCATGACTCTGGATTTCAGGACAGCAGTCTTCAGTGTCTTCAGTTATGTGCTGGGAGGAAAATGAAGGGATATGGCTTGATAGCCAAAGATCACATCCTACAAGCTCAGGAAAGGTCCCTACTGACAAATTGATAATCAGCTGACTGGAGGCTGGCATGGATAATGAAGAAACTTGTAACAGAACTCAGACATAGAAAGGAAGTGTCTAAGAGGCAAATGACCCAGGAGAAGTACAGAACTGCTGTCTGATCTTGCAGGGGTAAGTTTAGGAAAACCAGGGCCAATTTGGAGCTGAATCTGGCAAGCGATGTGAAGAGGAAAACAAATTTGACTTTATGCAGTTAAACAAAAGGAAGTGCAAAGTCCTGCTCCTGGGGAGCAACGACCCAGTGTGTCACCACACCCTGAAGGGTGACCAGCTGGAAGGCAGCTCTGCAGAGAAGGACCTGGGAGTCATGGTACACAACAGACTGACTTGTCAGCAGAGCACACTCGTCACAAAGAAGGCCAAGAGCCTCCTGGATTGCATTAGAAAATTATTGCCTCCCAGCAGGTTTAGGGAGCTGATTCTTGCCCTCTGCTCAGGACTGATGAGGCCACACCTGGATGCCCAGTCTTGTGCTGGGCTCCCCCAGCATAAGAGAGATGTGGACTTACTGTAGAGCCTTCAGTGAAAGGCTGTAAATATGATTAAGGGCTTGGGCCATCTTTTATGAGAGAAGAGTCTGAGACAGCTGGACTGTTCAGCCTGGAGAAGAGAAGGCTCAGGTGATCTTGTCAGTCTGTCAAATCCCTGATGGGAGGAAATCCCTGTAGAAGAGGAGTGAGCCAGTTCTCAGTGGTTCTTATTAACAGGACAAGAGCCAATGGGCACAAATGAAAACCCCATGAAATTAAATTTGAACAGAAGAAGAGATTGTTTTATTGTAATAGTGGCCAAACCTCCAGAGAGGTTGTGAAGTGTGCATCACTGGAGATATTTCAAGCCCATCTGGACAAGGTTCTGAGCAACCTGCTTTAGCTGACCCTGTCTGAACAGGGAAGGTAATTAGACCAGATGATATCAAGAGGTGCCTTTCATCCTCAGTGGTTCTTTGATTGTGTGTCAGTGCTAATTTTATCAATCTGAAGACAAAATAGAATCACATAAAATTATTTTAGACTTTTCTTTTAGTCCCAGTCTCCCAAAATGTCATCTCCAGCCATGGTATACTTCTGTGAGACAGTGTTAGGACCTGTTTAATTTATTGAGGCTGAGGGAACAGTCACATACTGAGCCAACAGGATTGTTTTGTATTGCACCTGGTATTCCTTTGAAGTCACCCAGTCAAGTTCTGACAGAGCCCAGCCCTCTGGCTTTCAGAGATCTGATCAGATCACACCCCAAGGTCATACAGCATCAAGCATTTTATACAGCTGTCTTTGATAGTGTGTTGCAAGTAATAGTCTGACGTGCAAGTGTTAATCACTCCACATGCTAAAAATACCTGCAATTTTAAAGTATTTTTTTTTACTATTCTAATTGAGAATTATGGAAAATTGTAGTTTACATTCCTGCCTGTGTGTGAGATACTGACAGATTAAAATAGTCACTGATTTCATTTGTTTATATAGAACTTTGAAAATAGTTTACATGTATGTGAAATCTAAACAGATATATGCATAATGTACAGATAAGTAGAAAGTTTTCTGATTTAATAGTCACTTCTAAATTGAAATAAATATGAAATTCATTCACATTTTAATTGGCTAAAAGTATATTTTTACCTGGTTTATTCCAGCTGATTTTAGTCAGTATAATTTATCCCTGTATTACCTGAATATTAGGATTGTCTGGTAACTGTCCAAGATGCAAACCAGCATTATCTACTAGAACTTTATATTTGAGATTCTGAGCACTTTGGCTGAAAATTCCAGTAGAAAACACCGGATTTTATTTCCACTCACCACTTTGTTAATTTATATATATATTGCCAGAGTATCTACCAGCTTCTGTTCATAGTTAAAATGCAAGTCATAAGTGTGAGTTAGAGGATACTTTTTCTATAGATTTTTTAGAGTCAAAATAAGGGGAAGAGCAGGTGATGGATACTCTCTCTGTGATCCTGGGACAGTTTGAATAGGAATGAGACAATGAGGTAAAAAGTGCCTTCAGGATATCTCAACATGTAGTTTCTTGCTGTAGATATCAGAGGTGTGAGTGGAGCTCTGAGCAAGGACACTGATACACATTTGGAAATGTTCATGAGTAGTTTCTCCTATAAATTAGAGGAATTATGAGAATTCATGGGAATATAAACCAATATGTGAACAAGGATAGGATTTAAATAGGATGGAGGTAGGCTGTAAAAGGTTTGGAAGGGTAGATGGGTAACCTGGAAGTGGAAGCCTAAAGAGAAGCCAGTTTGGACAGTCTAGGCCTTGAACAGGCAACAGTTTACAGCCAAAGTATTTTGATGTGCGTAGTGTGCTCATCCAGGGTTTTTCCAGGGTGTTGTACCTCATGGCGTCACATCCACTCTCCTTGGGAACTTCTCCCAGAAAGAGCCATCCCTTAAAACTTCTACTGGTTCCTAATAGCAACTGTGCTTAAATGCTTTGTGAGGCATAAATCTGCCCTGGCATTAGAATTGGTTTGGGTCAGCATTTTCTTGTTTCTCTTGTTTCTCTTTCTTTCTGGGTTCTTTTTGTCACCAGTTAAGTCTTATTTGTAGGATACAGACAGCACTTGTGTGCTTGAAGATAGCAATATTCCTTTGTGTTTCCTGGGGTAAAATAAATTGTTTGAATAATAGCTGCTGTTCAAGTGAGACCACTGAAGTGCATCTCTCGTTCCGCTGCAGTTGCCTTGCCGATGGCGTCGGATCTGCAGCTCTACGATGTGTCCCAGAGCAGCATGAGGGTCAGGTGGAATGGAGTAGGGGGTGCCACAGGTTACATGATCCTCTATGCTCCCCTCACAGAAGGACTGGCAGCAGATGAGAAGGAGGTGATGTATTGTGCCCTGTATTGTGTGAAGTATTGTGTGTCTTGTGCCTTTGAATAGCAGTTACTAAAAAAATCAGTCTTTTAAAGAATAAACTAGTACATGTCTTTTAACCTCCAGCGTAATCAGCAAATACTTGGGTTTTTTTCCCATTTTTTCCATTTTCATTAAGTACTCTGTGTGTCACAGGCTATGAATAAAGTGCAAGTGCCAGTTGGTTATTTTTGTGTCATTGTTGTAAAAATGCAAGAACTTCAACTGAATTTAAGTGACTCTCTTGAAATTTTGTATAAGGTGATACTGTATCATCATATAGAACTAACACTGGAAGAAAAAAGTAGAGTAAAACTAAGGTACCTCCTAAGTGTGCTATCAGAAGAATTTGAAGTTTAGCCTTTTTTCTCATCAGGGCCTTTAAATTTAGGTAAAATTTGTGGGTCTAAAATAAAACCTTAACTGCTGTCTTTTAGTTCTGTTCGACCTTTATTTTTAAATTTAAAAATAACGTCTTTCATCAAAAGTGATTTTAGAAGACATTCTTTAAAAGGAAAAGAAGGTGGGACAAGGTAACGTATAGTCTTATGTCACTAACATAGTAAAACCAAGTTGCTAGTGTATTTCCAATGGAACTTCTGGTCTAGGATTTAGAAGTTTTTATGCTCAAGTTCCTATATGTATAGTTAAGTTTTTGTACAACGTCTCCATTCAAGCAAGAACATGATAAAGCATGCAGGGGTACGTGAACTTGTGGAGAGGGCATGAAGCTGCTGAAAACCAGCATAGGCTTGTGCTCTCTGCTAAAACAGTGGCTGTGAGCACGTAATTCTGTTTAAAATGGGGCCTCCCTGACAGCTGGCTGGTTCAAGAGGACTGAGCTTTACCCCAAAGAAATACAGTCCATGATAATGTGGCTCTCTGTGAATAGGAGGAAAATGATACAAATATCAACAAATCTGAGCCTCCGTGTGCATAGAAATCAACTCCTCTGATGAGTCCATGTAATTTTCATATCTGTGACTGAACATGAAAGAAAGTGTAGATGGGAATGGGTGTAACAAAACGTAGGCAGGAAAAGGCCTTAGTAGCTGCTCATTCTGGAGAGGAATATTTGGCATTGCTATTGTGATTAGTCACTTTTAAATTCCTCTTACCTGTGTGTTGTCTTTTTGAAAGTTTTAATCTTTTAATTATTGTGCAAAATCCCAAAATCTTGGGCAAAGCACTGCAGGCACAGTGTCAGACAAATGCTCAGCAGAATATTTGATTGTATACCTAATTTCAAGTGTTTATTCCTCATTTTGAGCTAATTCAGGAATAATGTGTCTTTTTTTATTCATGGTGTTTTTAGATAAAAATTGGGGAAACCTCAACAGATCTTGAACTGGATGGACTGTTGCCAAATACAGAATATACAGTCACAGTTTATGCCATGTTTGGAGAAGAAGCTAGTGACCCCCTCACAGGACAAGAAACTACATGTGGGTAGCACAAATCTATATTCACTTCAGTATTGAAAAAACTTCAGAATGGTCTTTGCACATACTAGAGCAGGCATCTGATTATCTGATTAGAACAATGGGGCAAGCTCTTTACTGTACTTAAGTTTCTTACTGTGAATGCTTAATTTACAGTGGCTGAGGATTTGTACAAAACAGCTTGTTTTTGCAGCAGGATTCTGAACTTGTCTCTCTTGTTGGTAGTGGTACTATGGATGCCCCTGTTGATCTTGGTGAAATTATTGACAATTTTCTGAACTTACTGAAAGTGAATGAAGGTCACCACATAGACCTAAATTGATACTGCTCTGTTTAGCCTCCTCTAGCTAGAAAACCAGGTGTGTGTGTGAGCCTGCTCAGATGGAGAAACTCATTCCTCTGGCTCAGTAGTAGTACAGACAGAAAAGAAGCAAAGAGAAGATTTCTGTCCAGCCCCTGCTGTCTAACATCTGGTAAACGAAGGGTTGGAAAGCGCCTGTACAGTCATGATAGATGGTGTGTTTTTAATAAGTGGCAAGAACTTTGCCAGCTGAATTCTGTCCTCTGCAAACTGTACACAGACTGTATGTCAGCTCTCTAAATAGCCCCAGCATTTGGAAGACGAAAGAATTGAAAATAAGCAATTGTGCTTCTGGGACATTTCTGGGACTGCATTCAGTGACATCTCTATTGCTCCCAGCAGGGGAGTGAGTGAATCCTCTTGTTTTGTGCTCCTGGCATGAGTAACCCGGTCAGGGTGAAAGTGACTTATATTTAATAAGTGAGAGAAATTCAGGCATTCAAATGCTAGGAGAAAGAAAGCCCAGAGCAATTCCTTGTAAGGTCAGCAAGCAATAGTGGAAGGAGCTCTAGGGATGGTGTTTGCTGGGTCTTCTCTAGGAGAACAGCTGTAGACAAACAAGTTACAATAGCAAACTGCTGCAACATGGCCATGTTTGTCGACTTGAAATGAGTGTAGAAGATTCCCAACAAAGAGAATCAAACCTTTGGCTCTTTATCCGTCCCTCCCATTCTCTGTCTCTTTATGCCTCACTCCTCATCTCACACAGCCCCCATGCCTATATACCCCACCCTGGCCTGTGGTCAATACCTACCCCATATCAGATTTTCATTTCTCCTAAACAGTAGTTTATGCAGTTTGTGACTGTGCCAGCTTCAATTCATTTCATATGGTCTTGGAGACCGCACAGCTCTAAACGTGGCTAACACATTGGATGGAAGATCACATGCGAATTCCAGATACATTGGCACAAGCTGGGGTTTCATGACCACTGGCTGATCACAGAAGCTTGTAACATGTGTTAGTCAGTCTATCATCGCTACTGCTGCTACTAGACCAGAATGAAAAAGAAACCCTAACTTCTCTGCAAACCTTCATTCATGTTTAGGATGACACAATCAGCCATCTCTGGTCTTTAAGACTAATATGAAAGAAGATTGATTCTGTCATATACAACTATTCAAGTCAGCCCTCTGCTAGCAGGCTTTGATGATTCAGGCAGTGGGGCAGTCTGCAAGGAAGAAAGCTCTTGGTGATCATGCCTGTCCCACGTTGTCAGTGTTCGATAGTAATGTCTTACCTGTCCAGAATCAGATTTAAGTTTATTTTTTCTTTCTTTTTTCTGTCAGTGTGATTATTTCTGGCTTACAATTAATGAATAGGCTACCTAGTGTTTTCTTCCTGAAGCATGTATCTGCCTGAAGAGCGAGCTGCCAAATTTGCTGTAATATTAGGTGTAGTATCTGATAATCTGTGTTCAGTAAGTAATGTTCTACGCACTGTATCATCTTGGTTACTGCAGCAAAATCTTCCCTATGCCAAAGAGAGACACAATCAGTATGCTGATTCTAGGGTGTAGTTTCATTTTAGGGCCGGGATTCATCCAAGGCTCACTGTAAATATCACATAAGTCTGGCACCAGGAGTGCCTGTCTGGTCAAGAGCAATGCTGTCAGTAGGTTGGTCCCAAAAGGAAAGAGCCAAGACTGACGCATTTTGTTGTATGACCTGGATGATGGAATGAAGTGCATTCCACAGCTGACAGAAAGTAGAAAGGAAAGCCAACACGTGATATTCCCTTCACTAGACTCAGAGGAAAATGTTGAATGCCAGAATGTGTGGCAAACCCATCTGCTACAGTTCCCATGTGTTTCTGTCGTCTCTTTTCTCAGAGCCAAGTTGACTTCACTGTTCCTAAGCTGGTTGCAGATTCTGGATCGATGAATGGTCTGGCTAAAAATCTCACATAATATATGAGGCCTTTAAAATCTTTGCTTTTCCCCATGTGCTCTTGTGTGAGGGAAGCAGCTTCTGAAGTGCTGATATTTATCTGTCCGCGTGGACTGGTGAGGAGTGTGTGTGTGAAGGCAGGATGGATAGAGAAAGGTTTTATAATTCAGAGGAAGGTAGCAGATGTTGGAGTAATACAGAACCTACTACTGAGAGTAACAGACAGCACAAATTGCTTTCTGTGGTGTGACAGAAAAGTGGATGCAACCTGAGACTGTCTCTTGCATGACCTCATTTTCCTTCAGCTTGAGACAGTCAAGGAATATATAGTATAAAAATACTGCTTTAGCTGGGGTTATTGTTGGGAAATAGCTTAGGTTTCCTAACAGAAAGGTTAGGCAGAGGTAAAAAAAATAGCATCTTTGGAGATCTTCTAAGCTAGTTATGATTTTTGGACAAACTTACCCTTATGTCAGGGGCTCTTAGGATTCAGAAAGTTTTTTGCCAAAATTCTACTGTCATGAACTATTTTTGCTGGGATTCACGTGGAAACCAAATGCATACAGGATAAAGATCTAGCTGGCTGAAACGAATTCACAAATACAAACACAAATTTATTGTAAGTATTGAGTAGGCTAAATCTTGCTATGATATCGGCAATGAACAATATCATAATTAATTTCTTTTTCAGTATCAGTTGAGATGCATTTAGCAAATCTGAAAGTTCTGTTTCAGTAAAGGGCCAAGCCCTTTAAGTATTTTTGTAGCTCCATTGATGTAGGTCTTTGAATAGAAATACTGGTGATAGAAATTTTTTAATGGAAAACATACTATTTATTTTTAAGACATGAAAAATTTCACAGCTAAAACCTGAGATCATGTTCGTGGTTTTATCTCTTTTCTTTTCAAGTGCCTCTAAGTCCACCAGCAAACTTGAAATTTTCTGATGTTGGACACAACAGTGCTAAGCTGACATGGGATCCTGCTTCCAAAAATGTAAATGGCTATCGCATCATGTACGTTAAAACAGATGGAACAGAAACCAATGAGGTAAATTATTAGCACCACTTTTCCCTTAATCAATCTCAAGCCTCCCCAAACTTCTGTAATTATTAGGGGTGATGTTTATAAAGAAAAGCTACTTTGCAAGCTATAACAAAAGATTTGCGAGAGAATTCTGGAACTTGGTGTAAATAAGAGTTTGCTTGATATTGAATGTTCATGGGGGACAGTACTTTGAACACTCATTGCTGGGGCACATAAACTGAAGTAAACAGCTCAAGGGAACAGTGGTTTGCTAGGAGCCAGATCTTGACTAAATGTATAGTATGGAAATATTTATTCTTGATTCAGTTCAGATAATAAGAGTTTTGATATAGCACATATCACGGGCCCAAGGTCATTCAAAAAGACTATCTGAAGGCTTCGCCACATTTTTCAATACATAATTAGGGCAATAAATGTTGAGAAACTCTCTTTCTGGAAACAGGATTTCGCTTGAACAGTGCCAATGCCATACCATGATTTTCTAACTTAGACTCTTGCATTTAATAATATGCAATATTTGGTTATATCTTGTTAGTAAGGGTGCTTTGTAATACCTTTAGCAGGTGATAGAATACAAAATGGATGGAACAATTCATACAGAAATACTAATACGGAAATTTTTAAAAATACAATTTAAAAAAAAATAATTGCAGTAAGTGGGTTTGATTATTAAAACAGTCCAGATCCTTTAGGAAATAAGTTGGCATGGATAACTTGGCCCTCAAAAAAAAAAGAAGTCTTTAATGGTAGTTATCTGTAATTACATTTCTTCTGGGACACATCTGGTCTTTCATCTGTATAAAGTAGAATATTTGAATTGAACCTGAAGAAAATGTTCCCACCTTTAGAAGGGAGCATACCTGTGCAGTGTTTTGTTTCTTTTCTTTCTGCTAGGTCTGTTAAAATTTAAATTAGAAATAATTTGACCTCTTCCTACTGATTACCCTTAATATAGATAATATGCCTGACTGTACTCATCACAGTAGTATTTGAACATCTCATACTCGTGGTAGTATACTTTGTAGTGTGAGTGAATGTTCAGATCACTTTTCCTTTACGTCTGCTCAAAGAACAGGTGGCATGTTTTTGTTTGCTCTGCACTGGCAGCATTTTCCCTGCGGTGCTGAGCTAACGTGACACTGAATGCTTGGACTGATAAACTGTTTATACAGCTTTGAGTTTTATGTGCCTGGCAAAGTCACTTAAGTGCAGCCTGGAGAGAGACCAGACAAAACTCTCATCTGTCTCTTGACAAATGTTAAACATAAGGGTTTATGCAGTGATTGTCCATGATAAGTGGTTGGATTTAATAGCCCAAAAAGCCCTTCTGGGTTCCTGAACATGCACTGCTAGTTTTAGCTGGAGAGTTGGGCTTACCAAGGCTGAATTCTCCTTTTCCATGGTTTGCCATAAGTGCAAAATTCTCCTTTTTTGTAGTTTGTCTATTTTAACTGATTTTTTTCAGCTTTTATGGACCTGAGTTTATACTTGATCATAGTTTCACTGAATTTCTCTGCTAATTGCATGACATTCCCTTTCTTTATTATTATTACCCAGAAGAATTTCAGACACTGGTAATGTATTGTACGGTCAATATCTACTGCAAATTATGCTTTCTCTAGGTGGAAGTTGGTCGAGTTTCAACCCATACTCTGAAAAGTTTGGCACCCCTTACAGAGTATACTGTTGCGATTTTTTCCCAGTATGATGAAGGACAATCTGAACCACTAACTGGCAGCTTTACCACAAGTAAGTACTGCCGAACTTCTGAAGGCTTTCCAAGAAGAAATTTTATACTTTCTTACGTTACTGGAAAGTGAGATTAGTTACAGCAAATGTCTCTGGCTGTGAATTCAGATATATAGAATACTTTCTGTTACTTTCATTTGTCTTTTTGGCTTCTTTGCTCCCTTACTCTGGGGCCAATTGCCTCTTTACTCACATGAGTAATCTCTTGACATCATGAAAACATCTCCACAGCTTTCTGAATCATTATTCAGTGTGATGGCATTTGTATCTCCAGATGAAGTGTGATGAGTTTTGACTCACACATTTAACCACTGAACTCTCCGGGCACTCGGGGCCAGAGCCTTATATACAGAGGACAAAAATGTAAAAAAATATCAAAAGGAGAAAATACAAGACATTCAAAGTTTCTGTAGTTTGTTTAACACAGTTATAGTGCACAGAGCTCTGAGCAAAGAAGAGGGACTTATGGTTGCATGCAGCTCCTTCAGTGGAGAGAGGACAAAGAGGCCTGTCCAGTTAGAATAAAGAGTCTATTCCCCTCCTCGAACTAGAAGACTACTTCCCTAAGTACAAATAAGTAGACAAAGAATTCTGTAGTGCCTTTGTTGTCTGCCTCCCATGTTATACTCTCTTAACAAACTGTAAGTGAAATGGTATGTGCCTAATGTTGCCATCTATGGAAGTCTCAGAGAATAATTTACTCTCACTTTTCTTGTGTGTAATATTTTCCAGAAAGAGTTCCAGCTCCCCAGCATTTGGAAATTGATGAAGCATCAACAGATAGTTTCAGGGTCAGCTGGAAGCCCACCTCATCAGATATTGCTTTTTACAGATTGGCATGGATTCCTTTGAATGGGGGGGAGTCTGAGGAGGTAAATTGCCTTGACATTCTGAGGGGGTGAAAAGGAAGAGAGAATTCCATTCTGGGGACACTTAATACTGCAACTTTTGCTAATTAAATACGACCAATTGACTTACAGAAAAATTTGCCCTGTTGCAAAGCTCTCTAAATAAAAAATCAATATTCCAGTTTTGTTTTGAATAGGAAGTGAGAAGAGATATTATGTGAATAATCAATCTCATCTCTAATGTGCCAACAGCTATAGAACTAGCATTGTTGTTTGGTGCCATTTGAGTTTTAGACATTCATATTCTTCACTTTGATGTGAAGATGATGATGATGAAGGTAGCTGAGCCAGAGTAGCTATATCCTCATATAAAATTCCCAATTTGTCTAATGTGCTGGCCGCAGTAAAAGTGCCTCTGAAGCCTTAGTTATGTAGCATTTACAAAGGGAAAAGTTTACACATAGTAAACTTATTAGACAGTTAATTTAATCCTCTTTATGTTTTTTCTCTTTTTCCCCCCATGCGATTTTTTTTGCATTAAGCCCTTGTATATCTTGTCCATAGTACCCTTTTCATCACTCTGATTTTTTAAATTATTTTTCACCCCTTTAGCTTCTGCTTTTTGATTTTCTTTTTCCAAGTAGAACAAGAGAGATGCTTTCTCTCCCAAATTTTCATAGTCTGTCTCATTTCCTCTTTTTATTTCTTTCTTTATTAACTCTTTATTTTGGCTTCTTTTGTACTTCTCAATCTTTAGTGACTCTGAAACATCTTGCTCTCTTGGCATCAGCAGTGTGTGGAGAGGCCACATCTGCAAACTGTTTATCTGGGTACAGAACTCAGGGGAGAAGATGACATTTCCCACCTGGCCCTAGGTTTCATGCATAATTTTGTCATCCACTAGGGCAGAAAGCAGTCATTTTATCTTAGGTTATGTGTCATTTTTTCTGTAAATTTAGCTTAGCCTGATTCTTTTCCTCCCTTTCACCTAGTGAGAGGTAGTCATGCAAGAAAGAGAAATTAAAGGAGTGAGCAGGGAAAAGGAGTTGGCAGGTGAGTGAGTGGACACAGGTCATCTGCCCTTTCTTCTGCAGTACATGAACTGATTTGTTTCTATTTAAGTTCCTGTGAGTAGCTGCCAACAAAAGCCTTTAAGTCACTTTTTAAAGTGAGATTTGAGGTATCTGTATTGTTTCAGTGTGAGAATAAATTATCAAGAAATGTTTGAACTGCTAAGGTTCTTCTTGTTCATTGTATTCACTAAGAACTGCTGGAGGCCTTAATATTTTAGAATGTCGAAATATTAAAAATGCCCGAGCTGCTTTCTTGTTCTCCTTGCATGACCTCTCTAATGGGGTCAGGCCTAGGATAGCACAATACCTCCAGGCTGCTGCCTCCTTAAGCTTCTTTCCCAGCTCAGTGATCAGTCATGCAGAGAAAGGACATGCACTCTCTCTGTCTTTCTCCCAAGACCCAACTTGCCAAGTAGCTGAGCGGGGTCAGAGGACAGTGGTTAATTACACACCTCTCATCTGACTTCACCCACTCTGCTGATGGGTGAGGAGCATTCAGTCGGGTGTTAGCACTAAAAAGGCAGAATAAATACAAGAGTGAGCTTTTATTTCTAGGTTACAGTAGAGAATGCACGCTGCTGTGCTGGTGTGCTTGTTGCTGTTATTTGTCCCGCTCACTTGAAAGTTCAGCAGTTTGTGTTGTTTTTTTGTAGGCTACATTAGCAGGGAGGGGAGGCTGACGGAAGTGATGCTTCAGAAAGTATGCCAAAGTTACTAGTGAGACAGTAATTACGCATAGATATTTTATAATGATCAGATACACAACTAGAGGCACTAGGGAATTGAAAAGGAAGGCATTTCATGTATCTGCTTAGTATACAGCTAGATTCACTCAAAGCTTGTTCCTGAAATTTTCCCAAGAAACTCTGTGCCAAAAAGTGTGCAGCATGGGATGCCTGAGTCATTACTTGATAGTCGTAGAAGGCATGGCCCCAATTCATTTCTTTCTGCTTTTGTTTTTTGTATCTGAGTTTAGAAGGTCTGTGGTCGTGTTATGGGCCCCTTTTTCCCAGGACCAACTGAGGAAGTCTCCTGTGGGTGTTAAAAGAATGAAGTGTGATTCACTGTTTCTGCTAACCTCTGTGGCAGATTTTACACAGGACATATCTATTGTTTGATTTCCATTATAAGTCTAACTTTGATGTTGTGTATACAGTGACCACCTTTAAAAACCTGTCAGTGTCAACCTAGAGAAAGATTGTTTTATTGTAGTGTCTGTCTGTGTAACCTGAAAAGTATTCCCAAAACTTGTCAGCCCATTTCACCAGAATTACTGCTCAGGCTCCCATATCTTCTGTTTTATAGTCCCTTTTGTTCCAGCTTCTCCCCATCTGGTTATCCCATCCAGTAAAATAATGAAACACATAAAAATCTGGTGAAACCTTCTTACAGTTCACATTGCACATGTGAATCTTCTGCTGCTGTCATAGGTAGAAATGAGGAAAATTACTAATTAAAACTTCACACCATGTAGCAAACTAATCATCAGCACATCTTCTCCTAATCCTCAAGTCTGAAGCAAGTGTTCTTTCAAGTTGAATTCAGGAGTGTGGAAACATGACTGGGATTACAGTTGTGGTAGAGAAACAGCCTTTTGTAAGGCAGGGGAGATACTGAGTATATTTATCTTAACAGTGTTTGAATGGTAGAAATATGAATGAAAGTTAATCTATCTTGTTATGTCTTTTTTATCAATAAATGTTTTGAATGGTACTGATTTTTTAAAAAAAACCCCAGCATAGGGTCAGCTTTAGCAATTAATTAGTTATGGGTGAAAGCATAATACTATACATTTAAAATATTCTTAAATGTTTTTTCCAGATGTGCTCTGGTATTAAATTTTTGGGTAGATCTGAATGTAGATTTCATTTATTTTAAAGGAGAATCGATTTTCCTTCTTTCATTTCAGTCAATTGATATAAATTAATCAGATGCAGAACTGATATTCTTTAATCTTGCTGTGTAACTTAGGTTGTCATAAATGGAGATGCAGACAGTCATGTTATAGAGGGTCTTTTGCCTGACACAGAATATGAAGTTTCTCTGCTGGCAGTTTTTGATGATGAAAGTGAAAGTGAAGTTGTTGCTATTCTTGGAGCTACATGTAAGACAAACTTTTGACTGTAATTTTTAAAGATGTTTAAGTGATTTAAATTTGATGCATATATCTTTTATATAAGACAGCATTCATCCTTGGGTAGCTGTAATATTGAAGAATGTGATGGTTTAGCACCAGGGCTTTGCCGACTATTTTTTGCTCTTCTTATTTAATACTATGTGGTAGATGGCATTGAATCAAAATGGTGGTTTGGCTCACTATCTGAGCTATGGTATTAATAACCTTTGGATCTGAGTAGATTTTCTTCCATTCCACATTTTAATATTTAGTCTTTAACAGGGTTCCTTATGAGAAGATATGAGAAGATATATCGGATTTTGGAAAGGATGTGTGTTAAATGTTTTAAAGTAAATAATTTACAGGAATTTTGTTTAAGATGTTTGGCATTTTCAATATACTCTTTTCTTATTTATGTAAATTATACTCACTAGAGGTGAATTCACTTTTGGCTGAAATAATGGTCCAAAAATCTTGGGCACCCGGTGACATTGACATGGAAGTAACAAAGATAAAACTTGATAATCATGTCCAGCTTATTTTATAGTTTATTATATAAACAGTGGCCTGTGTTTCAGGAAGATTGCTCTATTCTCTTTTTATGGATAATGACTTGGATGAATAAACAACTATATTTCTTACATGTAAATTAAAAAAAAATTATTTATTTTTAAGTAATTTAACTGCAGGCTTAATTCTAAACCTTCTGTTAAGACAAGAAGCCCTTTCCCATCCAAATGATGCAGATATTGCCCAGTGTTGCTGAGCATGCTTTCTGTTTTTTACTTGAACAGAAGTAAAACACCCTTAAAAAACTTCCAATTTAATTAATCTGAAAACCTCAACAGATGATCAACATGGAAGTCTATTGTGTGTAGTTCAGCCAGAAATCTGTGAAAATATATGCACTTATTTAATTATACAGTTTATAGTTATGTCTGATGTTCAGATCTAAGTGCTAATCCTGCAAATATATGTGCCTAAAGTAAACTAAATGAATAATTCCCCTGTAGACCCTGAAATAGCTGAAGTGTGTGGGATACTTGTAGGTGTGAGCACATAGTCTCATTATCGTAGTTAGAAATACAATAAAAACACTGTGATTTCCATGTCCTGTTGAGATGTTAGTGAGCTGAGTTCTGTTTTTCAGCTGCAAGTTCTACCACAGTACCGACCACGGTGGCAACGACCAGCGCCACAACCCCTGAACCCGCCACTGCAGGTGAGCAGAGCAAAAGCCAAGAAAAGGTTTAAATGCTGAGTGCAAAGCTCTAAGGCTCCTCACAGGCACTTCTGGGGCTGGGGGCAGAGCTGTGGCACTGCTGAGGAGCTGATGATCCTGAAGGGAAGGGCCATCACTGCTGAAAGGTTCCTGCTGCCCTGCTCTGCACCCCCTCCTGTGTGTGGCCAACCTCCTGCACCTGCCAGGCAGGGATGAGGAGCCAACCCCGGGCACAGGGCAGGGACTCTGAATGGTACCACTGGTATTACCTTGGAGTACAGGGACTAATTTGGGAAATTTCACCCAGAGTTTCTCTTTCCCTTTATAAATATGAGCTTGGAACCTCTACAGAATTTTGTTGAGTTTTGAGTGTTCTTTTCCTTTTTTCTGTAATTAGATAATTTACTTTCAAGGAACAATGTTTCTGGATTATTTCTCTTCTATAGCATTCTATCTTGGATTGTTTTAAAGCTCCATAAGCTGAGTAAGATAAACAAAGCAGATGGGATAATATATGTTAATGGAAGTGTGGGATAACTATTATTTTAGTCAGTGCTTACAGTTTTTATGTTGTTGAGCCCAAATATGACTGAACTATATGGTTTTGCCCCACTGTGGATCTTCAGAGCCACCATGACTTCAGTAGAACTTGCAGTTTCTTGGTGATAATCAGCATAATATTGAAATTACATTAAATCTAAAAATAGATTTGAGAAAATATTAACTAAGTATTTCTGGAATTAGTTTTTCGAACAGGAGTCAGAAACCTTGTTATAGATGA
The DNA here is from genome assembly GCA_013397895.1 of Origma solitaria. NCBI lineage: Eukaryota > Metazoa > Chordata > Aves > Passeriformes > Acanthizidae > Origma > Origma solitaria. The sequence goes on along the minus strand of VZRL01001285.1, from coordinate 125,070 downwards.
TGAAACAACCTCGAGTCTGAGGGTGACATGGGACATTTCTGACTACAGCGTTCAGCAGTTCCGAGTGACCTACCTCACTGCAGAAGGTGGCCGCGCTGAGGAAGCGGTAAGAATGGTCGGTATGGGTTTTCTAATTGGCTTCATAAGCTTGTTTAATAATTGCTTAGGCATGTTATCTTCTTATATGACAATTTTATTGCAATTAGTAGAAGCTCTGTGTTTGATATTACTGTGAGCTTGAACTTCAAAGTTCTAATTGTACAGCACCTGCTGCACTGCAGGCAACAGCAGTCAAATGTGAGATCAAGGCCCAATCACACAGATGTTTAATGAACTCACAGTTAAAAGATGAGCTGGCTGTCCTCTTTTTCCTGTAATTTTTAAATTCTTCCAAGTTGGGATTTTTATTTGTTTAATTTTGATTGTATTTTTTACTCCTAGTCATTTTTCTATCCTGAGATTGTGTTTTAATGGCACTTAAATGTTTGTACAGGACAGTCTTAAGCAACTTTTTGTTTTCCCTCAGCAATTTTACTCCTTCCCTAAGTGTCTCATGTTATGCTAAAGCAATGTAATTTAGGTTCAAATGCAGAGTTTTCTTACTTCTCATTAACCTGAACATGTCACAATAAGGACAGCACTTTTTAATCTAAGTGCCTGAGAATATTTGTTATTTTTTCAATACCATGTAATGGTCAAAATTAAAGTTGTCCTACACAGAAAAATTTCTGGTCATCAAGATTTTAGAAAATATTTGAAAGAATGAAGAGTACATGCAGTCTTTCGATCATAAAGCAAACAAACCAAAACGAGCACCCTCCCCACAAAAAAAAGAAGCCCAAGCTCCATTATTTTAAGATTTCACACTTTTTGAGGTACTTTCAGAATTCAGTGAGGCCAAGTGCCTTTTTATTTTATAAAAATTAGTTTTAAATTGGGTAAAACTTAGTTTTGCAGTGCTTGGTTTCCACAAAATCTGTTATAAAATTTTGGGATGCCTCCATGTAGGCAAATTTAAAAGATTAAATTGTCTATTTCAAGGCTATATCCTTAGTAAATAGCGCAGAATGCAAAAATATTCCCTATGATTCTCCTCTGTGTCTGCCACTTGACTAACTTCTTTTCATAGGACAGTTATATCAAAGACATGGTTATTGTTTTTGATGTCTAGCAGCTGACATTTTTAGCCCTTTATCAGAATATTTCAATTAAAAATACTGAAAGGAGTTGAATATATTTTTTTCTAGGAAAATATGAATCTGTCTTTTTCCATTTTAGTTTTGTTCATCTTTCATGAGACCCTCCTGGAAACTTACTTTTTAACCATCTCTTTGAACTATGATGTGAAAATGAATTTTAAGTTTAGTGGTGTCCTTTTGGACTAGGAAACATTCTTTATGAACCTACTTCAACTGTATGTTAGTACAGTATATAATACAGTGGAAAACTTGCACAGCATAATGGCACAAATTGTACTGTTCTGAGAATAGCCCAAATTTTTGAAATTCAGGTCCCAGATTTACCGTTTCAGCTTTCTGGTTCAGTTGGATGGTATAAATGTCATTCTGTTTTAGTATTCAATGACTATTATTTTAAAAAGAAATTAAAGCTGTAGGGAAGGTATTAAAATTGTGGCTATCAGAAGGCTATTAGAGCTGACTCAAAAGCTCATTAAAGAAAATTATGAAACTGTATGATTAGGTAGGTATCTTGGCTCTATTTCTATAAATTATTTAATTTTAAGTACACTCTCAAGCCTTGTTATCTCTGGTCACAATTCAGCAAACAGATTAACCACGTTTCATCTTTGAAATTAATCACGTGCATAAATACTTCGCTGAAAAAGGAATTATATAAGATTATACTTAGAATTAAGAACATTTTAATGGAAGGAATGTATTTTATCACGTGGCTTCAAGCACCTGAGAGGTGCACAACAGATGTCAATAAAACAACACAGATGTTCAATTTTAGGGGAGTGTTTATATGCTGAAGTACATTTTTTAAGCAGAACCCACAAGTTTTGTGGAATTTGGGCTTACGTGTACTATAGCGTGACTGTGGTGAATGCTTAAGTTTTTTGGCTCTGATTTCAGTGATATAAGTTTCAGTTACTCCTCCCTTTCCATAAAAATATTAATAAGCTTTATAATTCTTGATGCAATTGGCTAAAAATCAGGGACTAGAAAATGTAATAGAATACAGAAGGGTCAAGCTCTAAATTGCATGTATGTTCTTGGGTGTGCTGTACATACTGGAAAGATTACATTTTTTCCCTTCTTTAAAGCCAAAAATTTTTCTCACTGCTGAAAACTGTATTGGTCTGTAGAAGATTATGCACATGTGGAGAGGAGAGAGTTCTCAATGCTTGCATCCTCTATTCTAAAAAACCAAAAAAATTGCTTGGATTTTTTCAGGAACTTAGTTTGTGTGTTTTGAGTGTATGTGTATGGAAGAAGGACATAGAAATCTTTCATGAACATTTATTAATGGTTTAAGTCCAGTTTTGATCAGAGAATGAAGCACTTTGACAAGTCTCAACACCTGAGTGCACTAGATAAATTTCCTTCTTTGTATCACTTGCCAAAAGTAGAAGTAGTTTGAATGTATCCTGGAATGTTAAAACTGGTGAGACCTTTCTTGAGCATATGCTTCAAAACTTAGCCATCATCACATGCATCAGTCTTCTTTGAAATAACAAAACACTTTTATAGACTTACTTTCTGCTTTTCCCCTGTGAGTTTAAAGGGCTTTTGCTTCTCTCAAGTTCTTGCCAAATATGTGTAGTTGCTGGCTCAGGTGATAGATTTGCACAGTGGACATGGGCCAGGGAATGTCCAAAATATGACGTTGGACCTTGGGACTTGCTTCCAATAGCATCACTTCAGAGCACAGGTCTCTGCACAGGAAATACAGCACTAGTTTCTCTTTTTTGCCATGCCCACACCATGTGCTCTAAGTGGCTCCCATTCCAGCTTTGGGGGATCTCTGAGATTAAAATTTTACTGGCAAGTTCAGCCATTGCAAGGCTTTGCTTGGCACTCCTACCACTGCTATTGTGATACTGCTCTGGCTAAAATACAATAATCTATTGAAGAGTGTTAGAACTAGCTGCTTAGGGAAACCTTTCACTGTGCCTAATTCAGTGGGTTCAAACATGTACTCTATAACCAAAAACTACCTGGAGGAATTTCTCCAGCTGCTCTACTGCCAGGCTGCCTGGTTGGACTTCTGTTGCAGATCTTCCATGTTTCATGGCAGTTTGGGATCCTCTGGTATTTGTGGGATGTCCTACTTCCTACAAATATTCTGCTTCCCCTCCTAAATAGCTACCTTCATTTGCTTGTCTCCAGACTAGATGCAGACAAGACAAACATGTTTTATTCCTTCTTGCTCAGTTCGGTGCTTCCTGATCTCATGAATTGATTTTCCTTCCACCCAGGGAGGGAGGATTTTTTTGTCTCCAAAGAACAAAACAATCAAACTTTATTAACGAGCTTCAGAAAACCTAGAAACATCTAGAATAAATACAATAAGACTATTTTGTCTGTACAGTAAAATAGTTTAAACACGATCCAAACAGTACCAGTGGTTTATTAAGCTCTAGTGGCTCATAGGTTTAATATAAAAGTGTTATCACACAGGCCCATTTCCTTGATTTTGTTTTGGTATAACAATAGATTATGAAAGTTAAAAGTGTTAAAAGTGTGGGAAATATAGTGATTTTATTTTATTTTTTATTTAGAGCATCAATAATATTTGAAAATGCAAGCTATACAGCAATGCTAATGGAATGTGGTGCCAGGGACTATGCAAAGGAAAGTGGTTTGGCTCTAGTCATTAAGCTTGATTGTTTCTGCATTTTCTGACCCTCCAGGTAATGGTGCCTGGCAGACAAAACACTCTTCTACTTCACCCTCTGCTGTCTGATACCGAATACAAAGTTACCATAACCCCCATCTATTCTGAGGGGGAAGGAGTCAGTGTCTCAGCTCCTGGCAAAACTTGTAAGTACAAACTTTCCGTCTGTCTTTTGCCAGGATATGCATGAATAAAAGCTTACTCTTGTGGCCTTTTTTCCTTGGCTGTAGGAATGTATTTTAGTATAAATGTGGGCTTATTTTGCATGACTTATGTGACTTGAACTTTAATTTAATCTCAGTAGATTGATTTATAAACAATGGGTTTCTCCTAACTGACAAGCTGTATTTTATATTCAAATAACTCTGAGTTTGCAGAAACTTGTTCAGTAATAAAGCTGGTAAATCCTTGATAACTAGCCCACCAAGGGCAAGCCAACTAAACAGAAAATAAAGTAAACAAAGCCTGCTGAGAATGTATCAAACCAACCATTGTACTGTTATATCTTCTTTTGTGTGAGATCATTACTTTCTAATGGTCATTAGAAATGCTGCTGAACTTTTATAAAAGTGATTGCATTATCTCTAGAGTTCTGACCAAGTACCAAAAGATTACTCAGCTGTAACTTCCTCTCTACTGTAGATTATAAAAAACCATTTCATTGTTCACTTGTAGTCATGATAGTATAATTTTATTCTCCTAATTGACATAATTTCTGTCTAAATTGAAGTGCTATTTATGCAGAGGCTTAAATCACTTGTAAATAATTCCTTTGATTCCATTCTACAGGATTAAGTGTTCAAAAGAGCATGATTTTTATATTAAAAATTTCAGTGCACTTGAGTTGGAAGGAGCTATTCAATGTATAATTATCTCTAAATTATATTACATTTTTAGGAAATGAAAGTAAGATTTTTTTCTTTAATGTAGGGACTACGTTTGGAATAAATTTAAAAATTCATTGCTTGTTGATCAAAGTTTGTATTTAATCCATTGAGTAATGCAAAGGATGAATTTGATTAAGGGTTTCATCCTGGTAATTTTACCTGTAAATCTTAGAGTAATGGGTATCATGGTCTTTTTATTTGCATACCTTGATTTTTCTGTATGAGCTTGTATGAGATAAACTTGTAAAAGCCCAGTTTGGTTTCCTTTTAGTGCCCCTGTCTGCTCCTAGGAACTTACGTGTCTCAGATGAGTGGTACAACAGATTACGGATCAGCTGGGATGCCCCACCGTCAGCAACAATGGGTTACAGAGTTGTCTACAAACCTGTCAACAGTGAGTTTTTAACTGACTTTTTTGTGGTCACTTCTGACTGAACAGAGCCTTGACATCATCATTTGTTCAATTTTGTTCTTAAATCTATTAGTTGCAGTTACACCCTTGAAAGTGTTATTAACTTTGGTGTCTCATTTTTGAATATGAAAGTTTCATGGTCACAGATGATGCAGGTTGGAGAGGATCTCTGGAGATCATTTGGTCCAACTCCCTGAACAAAACAGGGCCAGCTTGGAACAGATTTCACTGGACCCTGAGCAGTCAAGTTTATAATATCTCCAAAGATGGAGATTTTAAAACTGCTCTAAGCGTCTCTTCCAGTTTTTGACTGCTATCACTGGAAGTGTCTTTGCTAATATCTAATAAAAATTACCCATGTTGCAAAATTTGTCTATTTTCTCCTACCTTTTCCTGTTTTTCTCAGAAGACATTCTTTCTCTGTCTTCTCTACCACCTTCCATGAGGTAGATGTAGGCAGCAGTAGATTTCCCCTTAGACATCCTAAGGCTGATTAATACCAGCTCTTTCAGTCTGTGTTTTTATGTCATTTTACCATGACTCTATTTCAGAGACGACATTTGCTTTCTTCCTGTTCCTCTCCTCTCCATTCTCCTATTCTTCAACTTTCTTCCTCTCACAATACAAGGTTTTCATTTCTTCTCCGACACTTAACGTTTTATTCACTGCCCATTTCTTGTGTGCTGCATCCTTTGCCCACCTGCACATTGCAGCTAGACAAGGCATCCAAACTCCTTCAAATTTCTTTAGAAAAACAGCATTCTCTATTGACAGCAAATCACAGATATGTGACCATTAAGGGACTAAAATACTGTCCAAAGACAATATTGCTGCCTGGTTTCTGATGTGTATCCAGAACAGCTAGGGGAGGTGATGAAGGAGCTGTTTGCTGTTCTGATTTGGGAAAGTTTCATTCTTTTCTATTTTCATTATCATTTTTGCACAGTATTAAATGATGGTGTTGTATAAGAACCCCTGAGGGACTGTAGTGCTGGCTGGCATTGGCTGTCCCCCCTGTTGGTCCTGGCACAGAGTCAAACTGGGGAGATATTTGGCTGTCTATTTAGAGCAGTAGTAAGTCACTGAAGCAGAAAAAAAGGTCTTAACAGATGCCAATGCCTAGCTCTGCCTTAATGAATCCCACTGCTGAATTTTCCAAGTGTGTTGTGTCTTCTGTCTGTGCAAGGATTGAGGAGAATATCTTTGTATTTGTGTATGGTTTAAAAAAAAAAAAAGGTGCAAAAAATAGTAACTTTAGGAACACATGTAATTTTGTCTAATTTAGTGGATGAGCAAATGATTTTCTAATTTATTTCATTTTTTGCAGTTCCTGGTCCTGCACTGGAGACCTTTGTAGGGGATGATATTAATACCATTCTCATTCTAAATCTCTTCAGTGGAACGGAATACAGTGTTAAAGTATTTGCTTCATATTCAACAGGCTTCAGTGACGCCCTAACAGGCGTAGCCAAAACCTGTAAGAATGATTTCATGCTGTTCAGATCTCTACAGGCTGATTTTCCTTACAACTGTGGCTTTCTGCAGCTCTCTGAATAAATTTTCATGTGGAAGACTTTCTCAGTTTTGTGCAAAATGTGTTCCTGAAATTAAAGTCTCCCTTTCTGTGGGACTATACCAGGCTTTAAAGTGATCTGCTGGATGTTAGCAATGCAGGAATCATAAAGAAAATATTTAACAGCCAAAAATATATTTACCTAGTAGTAGATGTAAATTTCTTTAATGAAAAGTCTATTTAGTGTATTTTTTTGAGCTCCATATATGAGATTATTTGTTTTTTATATAGCTAAAGCTCAATTTTTAAATTAGATTTTGGCAGAAATGCTGCTGTTATTGTGCTACTTTTGTACTTCTTTGTAATAACTGAACTTTTTAGCAGTGTTCATTATTTAGTCAAGTAAATTGCCTACAGTCCTAAACTTTTGTTTTAAAGGTTCACTTATTTTTTAAATTCTTGCATTAGATTCTTGCCTTGACATTTTTTAGGCAGCTATGGAAATTATTTGTTAAAAATGAATTGGCACTGGTTTCACTGTGATTATTTTGTCATTTTTTCTTGTACGTCTTATTAGAGGTGTAAATCTATTTTTTTATATTTAATTTTCAGTGTCTCTGGGTGTGACAAATTTGGATTCCTACCAAGTCCGCATGAATAGTCTGTGTGCTCAGTGGCAGCTTCACAGACATGCTACTGCATACAGGGTAGTTTTAGAGTCACTTACGGGTAAGTTACTAAATAATTTGATATGCAACTACAGCCCAGTCCAGAGGTTTGGATTGCATAGAAATTGTGTGCACTTAGACCTGTAGACTGGCTCCTTAAATACTGGAAATGATGCACAAAAGAGAGTTGTGTACACACTGGAAGTTTCAGAATGGAACTAACATTCCTGTCCTTTTATGTCAAACACGTTGATAACTTGTGCTTTTTTTATGTAAGGGACTTTGATCTATCAGTAGAAGGCAAGTGGTTACCTGAGTTTTTCACTGGTGTGAAGAGCAGAAGATGGAAAAAGGATGAATTGAATGCATCAAATATACCACCAGCTGTAGCTCTGTAGGATTGAGATAGAGAGGAGAAGAGGGCAGAAGGGTGGGAAAACTCTGAATTGACTCCACACCATGTCCACAGAATCAGAGCAATGTCTAGTTTTGTTTTTTCTCATTCTGTTGATTCTTCATTATAGCTTATAATACTAATGTCACTCATATGGATAAACATGACAGTTTTATGCAGTCACAAAAGGTGTCTTGATGCTTTTTGCACTGCCTGTATGGGGGGTAAATTACAGCCTCTTCAGCCTCACTGGTTCTCAGGTGCAGCCAGAAGACATTATGGAGCAGTCACTATTGTGCAGACCAGCCCTCTTATCCCAAGCAGACATCAGTGGTCTTCTGACTGGCGACAAATTAAAACCTTGGATAACTCGAGAGAAGTGCAGTTAGTAACACTTAATGGTCTATGTTAAAGGTATCATGAACAATAATACTGATCTTGTGGTAAAAAAATAATGACCTTTCTGTGGAATGGCAAGTGGATGGTGACCAGGTTTATTTGAAACCCTGGAATACAGACAGGCTTTTCAGATAGCAGAGGTCTTGGCTCACACAAGACAGCACAGACATCCCTCTCACCTGGGACCTAGCCAACATTCTGCTTTCTTCATATAGAAGTGCCAGAATTGTTTTAGCTGAGCTGAAAGCACCTAAATGTGAACAGAACAACCCAGAGTGTGAACAAATGTTTCTTATTGCTATCTATCATGAAGGGATTTGATTGTTAGATTGGGTGTGTATCTGGTTCAGACAGTGATCAATTATTTTTATACTAGTGTGACATCTGATAAGAGCTGAATGACCGCTTGTCTTTTTTTATATACTCTGTAAAATGTAAGATCAGTTGCTGGTATTTTACTTCTTCCTGCTGCAGATTTTAAATTGTGCTGAAGTTTTTCTTGTTATTAAAACATGCCTTATCCAGTACCCAGCCTTTTTCTATTGTCAACGTATTTTCCAATTCAGAATTTAGCAGAATCCTTTTCAGAACCCTGTAAATGCTATTCCTTGACCACCTTGCTAAGTGGTTACCAGCGAAAGCTGGAATACAACATCCAGTTCAGCCTCTTTTGCCATTACCATGCACATTACAGATGCTGAGAACAAGAGGCATAGATAAAGGATGCCACAGAATTACATAATGCAACAATTCCTCGTTAGACTGAAAATTTAAGACCGGTTCCAAAGCCAATTCATGACAGTGTTAATGATTTTTATTGCCTTCAGTTCATGGGGCAAAATTAATCTTTTTTTCCTGAAGATGTTTGAGACATCCCTCAACTCCTACTTAGTATGAAGAATGAAATGTTACAGTGACCTCTGCACAGAGGTCAATTTGCGAAAGTAAGGCAGCATTTAGTTTATTAATTTGCCAGCCCCTTACCCTTCATATGCTGTCGTGTACCCTTCTTTTTTATGATTTAAATTACATAATTGAATAAAACAGTAAAAAAAAAAGTTTTTATGGTTTCTTTTGTAATTCCAGATGGAAAAACGCAGGAAGTAAATCTTGGTGGAGGAACGCCTAGACATTGTTTCTTTGAGCTGATGCCTGGAACTAAATATAAAATCAGTGTTCATTCACAGCTTCAGGAGCTCGAGGGCCCTGCTGTGAGCATTGTGGAGACAACGTGTGAGTAAAACACAGCCGAGTTCAGCCAGCAGCAATAATGCTCCATTGCTTCTCATGTTCTGCCCTTTGCCCACACATGTGCTACTCCTACACAGCTGAGCTTTTAATTTTTCAACTTCATTGTCACACCTCAACAGAGGTGCAGGATTCTTACACCACTGCTGTGAATTAATTAAGTCACATTCAACAACTCTATTGGACTTCTTAATGAGAATGCAACGGAGGATGGTTTAGCTTTCTTCATAAAAAGTCCTGCTGTGGGAGACTTTGAATATCTGTGACTTCAGAGAAAAGTGAAGCAAGTAGAGAAAGTTTTGTGTCCTGCAGCTCTTGTTATTTGGTAAAATTAACCAGTGTTTGAATAATTTGCAGTTAAATGGAACCTTGAAACCTTATTTACTTACGTATTTTAAAACAAACCAACCAACCAGACTTTTTAGTTATTATTCTTAGTAACACAAGACAAAGAAAAAAACCCTCACAGCTGTTCATGAAGGCAAGATCCTGCTGTCATGAGTTCAAAATACTGCAAAATAAAGCATGGGACTAATAGAATGAATATTTTATCTTTCTTTGAGACCATTTCCAATCTCAGTGTTACCTGTCTTTTCATACTATATTGCTATACACCACAACGTCGTTACCTTTTTCTCAGGGTAGAAAGTCTTTATACTTTTTCTCTTTTCCTCATGCACTTATGGTTTCACATAGGAAAAACTTGCACAGTGTGTTTCTCCAATTCTTATTTGTCCAGGGCTCATTCTCCAAGCAGTGAGCAAAAAGCCAAGCTTCTCCTGCTTTCTGGGAAAATGCGTTTAGTGTGCTCTGCAGTTCAGTGAGTCAGGAGACAGGAGGAAGAGCACACCTAGGCCTGTATGTCCATTTGAGAGCCCTGGTTTGTGATTAGACATATTACTGTATCACCTCAAAGGGAAGCAGTTTTCAGGGTGACCTGTGCTGCCCTGGTGCTGAGAGCAGCCTCCCAAGTGACCTTACAGCAGCTGTGACCCTTTCTAAGGGGCTGCTGTGGCCATGGAGGTCCTGGGCACTACTTCCTTTTGGGTGTTTGAGTCCTAGCCCTTTCTGTTGTTGAAGCCAATGTGAAAACACCCATCAGTTGCAGTGGGAGTCCACTTGGATGTGGATGTGAGGCTTGTAATGAATCCTGTTTGCACTGATCTTTCCCAAATGTAAGTTCCTTTTCTCAGATTATCATATCCAACTCTCCACTGACTATAAATGTAACGTGTTACAGCAAATAACAAGTTTAGTCTTACTTGAAGGATTGCTATTCTGTGACCTGTGGCTTCCTATGCTAAAGGCATTGACTAAAAACGGGAAAAGAACCCTTGAATAAAAGCAGAAGCTTTTCATCCCATAGAGTTGTGGAAATCAAAATGCATGTGCATTTTATCTCTGAGAGTTCAGCTGGGCTGTATTGAAAGGCACTAAATAAAGCTCTTGCATTCAGAAAAGCTGTCAGTCAGTGATTGGGTATTTACCTAGGTCTCTGCAAGGCTGGCGTTCCAAAGTCAATTTCCAGAAGAAGAGTGAGGGACATTTTCAGAAATTCTGTAAAGTAACTCTAGTAGAAGTTGCTGCAGTCCTGTAGAGTTGTGGTGAGAGCTGTGTTTCTGTCTGGAAACATAACAAGGTCTTTCACCAAATTCAGAAAAGTCTTCATCAGGGCAGACTGTGATCTGCTCTGAGTGCAGGCACTGGCTTGCTTTTGCTCTCCTTTGCATTTTGGGTTGCAGGACTAAGATCTTCTTCCTTCCAGTGTGGATAGGGACCTATTTCTGTTACTGAGGACTGGTTTTGGTGAGAAAGGAAAAGGACACTGACCTTTTTCAAACTGAATTATGGGTTCTAAGTCAAGAATAGGGCTGCCACATGGTCTGCCCTCTGGGGAATCTCAAAAAGGGACAGTTCCAGTAGCAGTTCAGTTGTGTTATTGTATCATTCACACTGAATATACAGCCATTAGTTGTTTTGTAATAGTAATATTATTTTTCATGTGACATTTCTTGCATGCACTCACCTACATATGTCTCCAATTGCATCACTAGTTGAATATGAATAATGAATTTTTTAATGTGGAGATGAGCAGAAAATGATGTGTTTATTAAAGATACTGGGCTTTTCAGCATGTTTGATTATTCCTCCTTTTATTCTCCAGTACCGCTTCCGACTCAACCACCAACAACAACTACAACACCACCTCCACCACCTACAATCCCACCTGCAAAAGAGGGTAAGTGCTGAATTTGTGAGTTTCTAGTAATTTTAAGGTGTTGATGCAATATTTTTCTGCTTCTGATGGTATTTTAGACCTGTGGGGAGCAGATCTCACAATGCATTTGCTACAGAAACTCTGTTAAGGCAGCTGGCTTAAATTTAAGGAGCCAATAATCTGACATCATTATTGTATTGTTAAAATTTGCCGAAAGGATGGTTAATATATGTGACATTTCCTTTTTCCAAAACTCCTAAACCATACGTATTTTGCAACTGAAGCAAACATCCTAGGATAATTAAACTTGAAAAGCAGCATTATTTTAAAATATGTCTACTTTAGGTAATGTGAAAAGTATGGGCCATGTTCACTCTCTCCTCTTTAAATGCAGACTTCCTTTTATTATTTTAACATGTAGTGTTTTGTGTAGAGTCTCGTAATATTTCTGTGAGATGTGCAGTATTGGTGGAGGCTGAGGATCAAGTACACCAGCTTGAAGTTGGTAGGCCAAACTGACATGTAGAAATTGACAATTTAACCCATAAATACAGGGAAAAAAGACCTTGTGTGTGTGTTTAGAACTGCATAGGAGCAGATGACAAGGGTTTTTTTAAATCCAAGGAATAATCACTTTTGAATGGAATATTTTCCCAATGGGAACATCCACAGGTGAAATGCTCTCATCTTGCTTACTGTGTCTTGCCGGGAGTCTGGCATTGCATAAGCTCACGTGTGACTTTACTTAAAAATCTTAATAAAAATAGAAATTTCAGCCAAACTTTAAAGAACCTTTGAGGTGTATTCTGTGATAGCATCTATCAGTGCAGACAGTTCTTGCTTGAAGAGCTCAGCTGGTTCTACACCTGCAGAGAAGTCAATGCCAGCAGGTCTGTTGGCTGAAGCATAATTAGCTAACATTAACCAAGTGCTTTTCATGGTGGTTGCATTTTCTTAAGTGATCTGTGAGATTTCATGAGGAGTTGAGTCATTGCTCTAAGTCCAAAATACTTGCTTTTCTTCCTCAGTGTGCAAAGCAGCCAAAGCTGACCTGGCGTTCCTGGTGGATGGGTCGTGGAGTATCGGAGATGACAATTTCAATAAGATAATCAGCTTTCTCTACAGCACTGTTGGAGCTTTGGATAAGATTGGTCCTGATGGAACACAGGTAATCAACATGTGTAGAGATGGAGGGTGCATGGACTTGACAGGGTATTTTAGACTAAGCCAGAAGTGAAATGAATCAAGCAGTAACTGACATAATTTCACAGTTCCTGTGAAAATATAAACTGCTCTAGGTCAGTATCTTTTTTGAATAGCTTTTTATGCACACCATATGTTAAAATTCACAATATCAATTTTGGTAGCGTGAAGGCTAAGTATCGTTTCAGTCTCCTCTAATTCTAATGACATTTAAGTTTGTTAATGCTTTTGGTATTGGTACTCACGGTAGTGTTTATTTATAAATAAACTAAACATGGCATTGATAAGGAAAATTAAAGGCTCTATTATTTTGAATTACACACTCTACAGGATCTACAGTCCTTGAAATAAAATTTACAATGATTGTTCCATTTATATATTTATTTAGAGAGATGCTCCAGAACAGATTATTGGCAAGTATGTTACTGTTTTAAGTGTGACCTGTATAATCTCATTGGAAATTAATTTTAACTTGTCCAAACCCTCAAGAATACTTAGTTTTCACTATTTCTTGCTATACAGCTATTTTTCCAGAATATAGTTAATGGTGCTTCAGAAACTTTGTCACAAGTTTAAACATAATAGCTCCTTTTAAATCAGGGGCACCACTTACAGAATATGAAGTTCAATGTATGCTTTGTGAGTTGCAGAGGTTTAATGTACAGTATTGTAATACAGGTTCTTAACTCATGTAGCGTCATATTTGACAGAGGCAATATTTCAAAATATGTTCCCGAATCTTTCTGTTATTTGCTTCAGCTTTGCTCCCTAGCTTAAGTTACTTACGTGCAGTTATTAATTTGTGGAGACTGAATAAAGTCCCTGCAGTTCTGTGTATGAATAACTGTACACGTGTGAGCAGCTGTAACCAGGATCTTGCTTTTGGGCTCAACTGAGAGTGCTTCTGCCAAAGTGGGTTACTTTTCTCATCCTGTTTGCTTCAAAATGAAACCAGAAAGTGTTAGATGGTTGCCAAGGTTGCAGAGAGTAGAATTAAGCTTTATTTAGTGGAAGCTTTTTTAAAGAGAAAAAAAATCTGTCTTCAATTTAAGAATGAAGTAAAGTTACAAGATAAATCCTTGTTTTAAATGGTCAGATTCACTTACTTTTTGCTTACACAGTGGGTGGTGGTTTTGTAATGGACGTCTTCTGTGTGCACAGGTGGCAATAATTCAGTTTAGTGATGATCCCAGGACAGAATTTAAATTGAATGCATACAAAACAAAAGAGACTCTTCTTGAAGCTATTCAGCAAATAGCCTACAAAGGAGGAAATACGAAAACAGGTGAGAAAGGCCGTGATTGCAATGCAGATTTTCTCCCTGCTACTCTGTGCAGTATTTCTTTCCCATTTGTTAAGTGGTTTAATTAATCACTGCAAAACCTGTGAGAACATGGTATCTCCACAATGAAGATGAAAGGTTGGGCTCTGACATTAGAAAGTCTTTTAAATCTGTATCTTAGACATTTCCGCCCCTACTGCTGCATATTCACCCCACTGACCCCCAGTGATGAAAAGATCAGGAAGTCAGGGGACGAGCAAGGGGGAAAAAGAAAATTACTTTGGGGGTAGTGGAAGGTGGAATGAGGAGTAATATGAAATCAGCTTGGCAAGTAGGCAGAAAAGTGAGAAAGGGGAGAGGGCAGGAGGGAACGTGCAGAGCATGTGGAAAACTGAAGAGAGTGGAGGGTCTGTTTGGTTATAAGCCAGGACAGTTAAGCCCCTGTGGGATGTTTAAGATTGGGGTGGGGAAAGATGTCTGCTAACTGAATGAAGCTGCATTTTAATTAATCCCTTAAGATAACTTTCTGATACAAAGAAATTACAGATGAGGGTTGAAAGGGTTAAAATCTGTTTTAGTTGAAAACCTTAAGTTTTATTATTTTCAGGCTGCACAGAAATTTCTTGCAGCTATTGCATTGCATCCAGTCTCAGCATTAACAAAATAACTTGTTTCCCATTTACTACAATGGCACTTTCAGATGTTAATGTAGACAGTGCCCTACAATCCAGAAAAGGAAAGTTTTGTTATCTCTAAACCAGCCAGCAGCTAAATACCACATTGCACTCACTCACTCACTCAAGCCTGCCCCACCCCTGATGGGATGGGGAGCAGAATCTAAAAAGGGTAAAACCTGTGATGTGAGACAACAACAATTTCATAATTGAAAAAAAGTAAAATATCATGATAACAATAGTAATGAAAAGGGATATAACAAATAGAGGGAGAGGAAATCCAAGAAAAGCAGGTGATGCTCAGTACAGTTGCTCACCACCTGCTGACCGATACCCAGCCCATCCCTGAGCAGGCATTTGCCCCTCCTGGCCAGCTCCACCAGTTTAGATACAGATGATGTTCTGTGGTATGGAGTATCCCTTTGGCCAGGTTGGGTCAGCTGTCCTGTGTACACTCTTCTCCAGTCTTCTTGTGCAGCTGCTGAGGAGCAGAGCGTGAGACACTGAGAAGTCCTTGACTCAGGGTGAGCACAGCTTAGCAACAACCAAAACATCATTATCAACATTAGCCTCATATGGAGTCCAAAACTCAGCTCTGTACTAGTGATTAAGAAGAAAATTAAGGCTATCCCAGCTGAAACCAGGACACCCACACAAATCACAGTTGTGATCTTCACCTTCTAGATAGAAAAATGGATGGTTGCAGCCATCGGAACTCGATAGGTTCGAGTAAAAATCAAACTTTTCTAAATCTTGATTTTAATAACTACAGAAGGAGCTAATTGACAGAATACTAAGGACAGAACAGATTTCTCTTTTGTGTATGTCTATTGTGATATGAGAAGCCAATAGAAATCGTATTTATATTACAGTGAATGTCAATTTTTTTCTTACAGGCAAAGCCATTAAACATGCGCGAGAAATCTTGTTTACAGGAGAGGCAGGCATGAGAAGGGGCATTCCAAAGGTTTTGGTTGTCATTACTGACGGGCGATCACAGGATGATGTGAACAAAGTCTCCAGAGAAATGCAACTAGACGGTAAAATGTGTAGTTTTAGAAACAATTCACATTATCTTTTTTTCTCATTAATTACATCTACATAAGTGTGGACATGAGGTAAGGATAACTTTTGCTCCAGATTTTCAAGTTTAAAGAAGACAGCAATTGCTGAGAAACACAGAATATCACTAGGATATGATCAGATTCTGGATATTTTTGGTGATTAATGGAATTATTTTTCATTTTGGCAGCAGTGCTAAAATCATGTAGTAGTCAATGGAATTGTTCCCAGAATGAACAAGTTGGGGAATATGATCCTGAGAATCTGGACTGTCATCTATAAAGTATAATCTTGTGGTTATGAGCAAATTGAACTATTTTGTTTTCTACACAAGAGGTCTTTTGAAAATTCTTTACTGTTTCTGACCCACTCTCATATAACACTAATTACCTCTAGGAATTTTGTTGAAGCTTCAATTTTAGAGCTTTAAGCAGCCCCACCATATTGTGAGTCTAAGAACTGGGTTAATTGTTGTAGAAGTTTGTATCAAAACCCAAAGGGCACAGTTTGCCACCTGGTATGAAACTAAAGGATGGAAGGAAAATGTCGTCTTGCTTTTAATGTGAGGTGACCTAAGGAGAAATTACATTTGTGCTTTTTATTTGCTTTTAGCTTTAACAGCAATGACGTTCCCAGTGTATATCACTAATTTCTGAAGCCAAATGTAATTGTCCAGCTTGGCTGCCTCCTTGTTTTGTTGCTAGATGCTGAGTGTAGTGGCTTAATAAATAAAGCACATGACAAAATAGTGGACTTGCATAACTTGTTTTAAGTAGCAGTCAAGAAAACTCTGTATTTGTGAATAAATTGGAGTTTGTGTCTAAGCTGAGCAAAAAGTGTTCATCTCTCAGGTGAGTCTTTCATTATTAGCTACTAGGCTGAGAATGACCTCCAGAGAGAACAGCACTTTGTGAAGTTTCATTTTCTGGGATGGGGTACATAACTTCCCCTCTCCCATTTTCCCTGGAGTAGGCTGGACAATGAGGGTGCAGGGAGGTTGGAGCAGGTACTGAGGGGCATCTGAGACAGACACTGGCACCAAGAGGTGATGATCTTGGATGAGATGTGGAGATATTGTTATAATGGATTGAGTCAAAGTTTTGTAATGCTAAAAGCTCTGCAGAAGGTGATGAATGTCCCTGGTCCTCATTCCAACTTAAACATAATATTGCTTGACAGGAGTAAATATATCACTAAGCCATGCAAGAACAGTATATCCATTAACTATATTCAGCCTGATGTAGAGAGGATTTTACCTTCATCTCTTATGGAAAGGAAAATGTTGAAAAATATATAGATCATTTGTTGCTCCTGAAACATGTAGGGCACAGTTTCCATTTCATTTAAATCTTTTAAGTTAAGGTCAAATTTAAAAAAAATATTCATTCTAAATATACAGAACAAATTCAACCAGTGCAGTTAAGTTGCTGATGAAATGAGAATACGTTTATTTCAGTGTTCACTCATGAGGCAGCAGTGGCTTGATATCATATATATACTAATACATGGCTGTAGGTCTGTAAAGGACCTACAGGAAATTAATTTCTCTGGTTTGTATTAATTATATACTTGATACATGGGTATTTCTGTGTAATACAGTGTAGCATTAAATTAGAAAAGCATTTAAATGTATACTAAAACTTTAAACTACTGAGTAGTCATATATCTTCAAGAAAACTCTTAAGGTTTAACTTTATTTAACTAATAAAGTATAAATAGCTAGAAGAAATATTTCACAGAGAATGTATTACCTCTAGTTTAGATAACATAAGTGAATTTTCTTGTGCTATAGGATAATAATAAAATGTACACCTTTGTATTTAACCAGGAAAGGAACCAGTGCAAATACAGTTGTGTTCATATTGCATTTTCACTCTCTAAATGAATAACTCAAAAGAGTGTTCTTTTTTATTTTGCAGGTTTCAGCTTTTTTGCTATTGGAGTGGCTGATGCTGACTATTCAGAGTTAGTTAATATTGGCAGCAAGCCCAGTGAAAGACATGTCTTCTTTGTGGATGACTTTGATGCCTTTACAAAGATTGAAGATGAGCTCATCACTTTTGTTTGTGAAACTGCATCAGCAAGTTAGCCATTTTGATTTGTTTCTAAAATGATTGCTAAATACTGGGGGGTTTGTAACTATTAATTTTCTGATAAGACATATTCTTGATCTTTTAAATATAATTTACTGCTGATATTATAATTCTAATGTTATTTCTGTAAAAGATTAAGGAAATGAAGGTGTTGTGACTTCAAAATAATTAATGGTTGTTTGTTATAAAGTCAGAATACAGCCATTGGTTTTCAAAAACTCATTTCAGATGTTGTTGACATTTCAGAATCATAATTGTTAATTATATTTTATTTTCTAGGATGTTGTAACCCTCTGTAAGAGTACAACTAGCTACATTCATTCTTACTCAAGTCACATGGTTAATTTATTAACAGAGATCCAGTCATTAATGTTTGTATTATGAGAGAAAGTAGATGAGTTGTAGCTTAAGCAAAAGCATAAAATACACTCAAATTCTGAAATCTGTGAGAAAGCCACACTTCAGCCTCTCTACGAGAATTAAGGGAAAGACATTCTAGATAACACCTAATGATTATAGGCTAGTAATTCACATGCTTTTATGTGTGTGCCCACAATAAATTTCCTAGCATATAAGCCAGGAGGGAGGCACTGTATAGCTGATGTAAATAATTTGTGATTGTAAGGAGTCCTTGTGCATAGGGCTGTGAGTTATCAGAGCTGGTAAACAAAAATAATGTTGCTTGTGAACCATCAGTTCTGTGATTTTGACTATAAGCTCTGCTTTCAATGGTAGCGAGAATGTTAAACATTGACAGTACTCAACAGTAACATTTATTGATGATTTGTGCTTGTTTTCTAAAAGTGGCCTTCAAATGTGGGTATCCTGGGGGGCCGTATTTGGTTGATATGTTGCCTTAGGCTTATTGATTTCCCAGGGCACTGTTCCTGAAAGACATTAGCAACCTTTCTTCCTTGCCAAAAGAAATATATAAACCAGATTTGCAACTATTTCAAATGTGTGCTTTCATCTTAAGGACTGTGTGCAATTCTGGTCTCTCCTGCTCATGAAAACTATTGTGGAGCTTGAAAAGGTACACAGAATATCAGCTGCAGTACTTGAACTTGAGATGGGGTTAGGCTGGAGAAGCTCGCAAATAGAGAATTAGGGAACGTGTGGTTAAACCCCACTATAAGACATACTTTATGCAGCAGGCAGTGAATTTTTTTCTTTTTTCCTAGCAAATTGAAATTGTTAAAGAGGTTATGAAGGCAGGTTTATAGGAAGGATTAGACAAATTAATGGAAAAGAAAGCCATAAAAATATATTATATGGAGCACACAGGCACGTACCCCTTAATATCTTTGCTACAAACTTTGTGGATCTTGAGAGGCACCATCAGAATGGAGTAGAAAGTGGCCAGGTTTGCATGTCCTTCCTAACCAGCATCTCCTTTTGCTGCTCTTGGCGGTAGAATGCTGGGTTTAGGGCTGAGTGCATGATTGTTCTGACTCAGTAGGTCATCTCTTGTATTCTTAAATATATCTTTTCTTCTTTTCCAGCCTGCCCACTGGTAGTTAAAGATGGCAATAATTTTGCAGGTACAGTATTTTTGTGTTAATTTTTATTTCTGATTTATGGAATCCTTTTCATTACATTATTTTCACAAAATTAGGCAATAAATTTCCCTTCATGCTAACAGGTAGTGAAACTGTTTCATACAATTGGCTTTGCCTTTTTTTGTCTCCTCTAATGCAGTATTAATTTAAATTAATAAAATATATATTTTGATGTCTTCCAGGATTTAAAATGATGGAAATGTTTGGTTTGGTTGAAAAGGAGTTTTCAGCTGTGGAAGGGGTTTCCATGGAACCTGGTACATTTAATGTTTACCCATGTTACAGACTGCACAAGGATGCTCTGGTGTCCCAGCCTACCAAGTATGTATTCACATATAAATACTCACAAAACACATGAAGATAATTTTCTAGTGCAGGCAATTATTCATTTCTGGGACTAATATTTTTAAGTCAGAAGAGCAGAGTGGCTATGTTATACTGATGAACAGAAAGAGTATTTGGTGTCCTGAGCCCTCAATCAGTTTAATTAAAAAATTAGCAATTGTAGGTAAAAGTAGGTAAGCCCACTGGCTGTTTTGGGTTTCCCATGGGCCAGTTTCAGGCTTGTGTCTGTGTAGCACCTGGCAATTTCATGCAGGCCTGTGTCTGGGCAGATTCCAGGCTGCAGTACTGTGTGAAAGGTGGCTCTGGAATGCAGGTTGAAGTCTCCCAGAGTTCAGCACGTCCTTGAAGCACAGGTCAGAATGAGAACCTGCTTCAGCTGTCCTCAGTCACTTTGCAGCCTGTGTCCAGCCACTGGTTAGAGAGGAAGATTATCCCCTTATGTTGAAGTGAGTCTATGTGAACACCATCTAGTACCTTCCTGGGAGGCAGGTACCTTCAGTACCTTCAGGTGACCTTCAGTCACAAGGAGGGAGGGGTTGTCACAAGTCACAAGTCTTGGGATGGTTGTGGAGGAGGCAATGAAGAATCCCCCCTCTGAACTTTTACCGTCATTCCTCAGAGAGGAAGTGATGGAGACTCTGTTTTTCTATGAACAGTGTCTGTGTTGTGTTGGCTTCCTCTCTGTCCAGACCCCCCGCTTGGTATTAAGTGGCACTGAGGGATTACACGTGGGAAGGTGTAATGAAAAATATTCTTTAGCTGAGACAAATAAGAAAAAAAAAAAACAGTGGGAAATTGAAGGTTTATATTAGATTTATATTAGGTTTATATTAGATATCCTGTTTTGTCCTGTTTTGTCCCAACTGGAGCTATACTTCTTGGTGCCGTTTCACATTCTCCTTGTTTTGTTTCCTCCTGGGCCTAGACGGACTGCGATGTCAAGGGATTAGTGTTTCTCACTTCTTTTTCCCTTTCTGCTTCTTTCTAATTGGATCTGCTGCATTTATATGCTATTCTCTAGCTGCCACCCCAGCCCAGTCTTACTGCTTCATTAGGCTTTCACTCCTTTTCATGGTTCAGAGAACACCTTTCCCTTGATGATCCACAGGTATGTCTGAAAAATACCACTTGGCTTTGTTGCCTCATCTGTGCACTGAATGCCATTCATTTTATTCTCCTTTTTGAGCTCTGTATCCCCAAATCTTGTGTTTAACCCACCCTGCTTACTGAACTGGTTTTCATTCTTGTACAATGGACACACTGTAAAGGCTTTTTTCTTTTACCTATTGAATTCCCTCTCTTTCTCTATGGGAAATGGGCAGTGTAACATCACATTTGATCATCTACTGACACTGTGCAGAATATATTGATGATATATCATGGTTAACTCCCTTTTCAGCAAGATTTGTATCTGTACATCTTACATGTGCCAGAAACACTTTAGAAGGAATGGGTCATATTTGGGGAAAATAAATTGTTTGAATAACTCTTGAGACTTCTTTCAGATCCCCATACTATTATTTAGCCTGATTCCTTAAAATCACATTTAACATACAGTCAGTTGTCTTAGACACTTGTCCAAATATTCCACTTTGGTATTTAACAACAAAAAGTTAAATTAAATTGGAAATAAGAAATAAGGAATTTTTGGAAATGTTATAACATAATATACTTCTTTTATATCATAAACTTCCTCTCTCTTCTGCAAAAATTCTAGGAAACCAGATTGTATTTCAGTATGTGACCTATTCTGACTTCACTTTCTTTTGCATTGGCTTTGAAATGTATAAACTCTGTTCTCTCTATTTTATAAAGCTTCCTATAACAGTCTGTCACTTTTAATTTAATCAATTTATAATGGTTTAATGACAAAGGACATGTCTATTGAGACTGGTCTTCCAAGCAATTTCCATTTTCATTGTCTCTTAAATCAGACAACTGCAAAGGTCTTGGGAGTGGCTACTGTTTGTTAAAAGCTTTAAATATAATTAAATTAAATAATTCCGCTTTACTTCCAAATGACCTCTGATTTGATCTTAGAATTTAAAAAAAAGAGTTAATTTTTAAGGTCTATTTTGTAAATTTCAAGGGAAAGAATAACTTCTACTTTCTTCGTAAGTATTCTTTTAGAGTTATCAAGCTGAGTAGATTTTGTAAAACTTATATCACTTCTTAGTCTTGATTTGTAAAGAAATACACCGAGTAATAGAAAGCATGTCAAGCAAAATTCTGATGTGTAAATCACCAGATTTAATGGTGTTTCAGTTTCAAAGACATTATTTCTCTTACAGGTATTTGCATCCTGAAGGTCTCCCTTCTGATTACACCATCACGTTTCTCTTTCGGATACTCCCTGACACACCTCAGGAGCCGTTCGCTCTTTGGGAGATTTTAAATGAAGCATATGAACCACTGGTTGGAGTTATTTTAGATAGTATGTATTTGGTGTTTTATCAGTGATTTTTAACTGTACAAATGATTCATTCTGTGTCTAGTTTTATTACTGCCAATGTTCCAGTCTTCTACCAGAACAACCACCTGAATCTGGAAGGGGATAATCTCTAATTCATGGTTTCTAGATTCAATTTAACTGAGTTTAATTTAGAGTCAGAGTCAAATTTTGAGTTAATTGCTTTAAACTGGATTCCAAAGATCTGTACTAGATGTAATTTTATGAGGCACTCACTTCCTTTTAAAATTTCCAGTGCTCTGAATCTGATTCCAATCGAATCTGTCTTGATAAATGCCAGTGTTACTGGGAACATATGTAGAGGCAATGTGGGCTGGTGAATAGCAGTTAGAGCCACAGATATGAACTCTTGACGGTTCTTCATTTCTACTTGGTTTTACTTTCACAGTTATGAATCAGGGATAATAATTTAGAAGGTTTTACTGTTGAGAAGATGAAGATACTGTGATAGCTGTTCTTCATAGCTGCCAGTTTGTCACCTTGAAATAGGTGGGAATTAGGTATTTAGCTGACTTGAGGAAGAGTTTTTCTTGTCCATCTTCCACAGAGAACTAATGGGAGAGTAGGACCAGGTAGACATGGGTGAGGTAGACTCAGAACTATTGGTCCATCCTTCCTGTCAAACCAGGAAAGAGCATTTCTCTGATATAACTTGTTACTTCCAGGCCAGTATATTGCTTATGAATGTGTTTTACTAAGATTTGAGCTGTCATCTTTGGTCTGCTTTGTTAAATGCAAAATGATTCTTTCAAATATTGTATCAGGACATTTCTTTAATACAGAGCCCTTAATTTTGATCTCACACAGATGGTGGTAAAACTCTGACTTTCTTTAACTATGACTACAAAGGAGATTTTCAAACTGTGACTTTTGAAGGTCCTGAAATAAGGAAGATATTTTATGGGAGTTTTCATAAGGTTAGTAATGGCAATGGGGAAAAAAAGCACTCTGAATAAAGGCTTGGGAGTTTTTAATGTTTTGAAATCATCTTTCCTGAGGTCAGCTACTGCCAAAAGAAGTGTATTTTGCATCACCTACCTCACTGTCATAAGTCTCTTTGCAGTATTAGATTAACATCAAACAAATCATAGCTTTTATCATAAAGCTGATGTGCTCAACTTTCATCTCATACTTTTTGCCTGTGTTCTAGAGTTCATTTAAAAAATACTTGTCTTGAAAAGCAATTTAGAAATAAATCAGCTTTTCCTTTTAAGATTAGCATTGGCAGTGTCACTCAAAAGGAAAAGAAAAAGTCCAGAAAAAATAAATTCCTTTTCATCAGAGTTGTAATTTTAAAATCTATTTTAAGGGCTATGCCACACTGAACTTTTTTTTTGCTATTTGTGAACTTGTAGCATTCTTTCTGAAAGGAGGTGAAGCAGTGCTGGGATTGTAGCACCTGTTTGTTCTTACGGGTATTTTTGTCATTGACTTTTTTTCCTAATGTTTGGATCTTTCCTAAACAAACCAACCAACCAACCAACCAAAAACCCTGAGAGTTCGTTCATAACAGGACAGTTGTAGTTAGTTCTCCCTACTGGGAGTGTCTCTGCTGCATCAGTGAGGGATAACAGAGTGTGGTCAAGGCAGAAGGAAGGAAGAAATTTGGTTGCTGTGCTCTGCTTTCAGTACTGCATTTTATGTGATTTGACTTTTTTTCAGTGTAAAAACTTCACTATGATAGCTTTTGCTGTAAGTGTATAAATTACAAACTAAATTTTACTGCTTAGTTTTGGCTTTTGCAAGTGGCTGGCTATGGTGGCTGTAATGGTGAAATCCAATGCTCTATACGAGGAATGACCACATAAAGAAAGGGCTCTATGGGATCTGAGTGGTATATGAACATTGTGTAGTTCTTTTGCTGGGATAATTTACTTAATGAATAAATTACGTAAGTTGCCAATTTCTAAGCAGATGTTCCAGAAGTAGAAAGATAAACTAAGTTCGTTAAACAGATTAGAATCATAGAATAATTCAGGTTGGAAGGGACGTCTAGAGGTCATCTAGGTTATTTGCTTTGACTTGTTCTTTCAGTTTCATTAGCAAACATGGAGTTAGGAGCTCATTTCAAAAAATTTCCTCCTTTTCCCAAGGAAAGAACACATCTATCCCATCTGCCCCTTTGTATGTCACAGCATCTTCTCTTTTGCTTAGTTGCATGTTGTTATCAGCAAGACCACGGCCAAGATAATTATTGACTGCAAGCAAGTGGGTGAGAAGACCATTAATGCAGCAGGGAATATTAGTTCTGATGGCATAGAAGTGCTAGGGAGAATGGTGAGATCCAGAGGACCAAGAGACAATTCTGCACCGGTGAGTGGAACGATAACAATTCTTTCAAACATTTAAAATATCCTAAAAAACAATTATTTGGGATCTTTGCAGTTAGTTTTAACTCGAAGCCAAGTGAACTAATATTTTAAACAGTCAAGTACCAGCATTTCAGAAATTCTGCAAAAGTCTGCAGTAGTTGTCAACTTGGGAAAAATCTATTTTTTATTATTTTTATAAATGAAATCATAAGATCATCATTGTTGAAATTTTATTCTCAAACACATATACAAACACAGCTGATACATTCGGATAGGACTAGTGTTCTAAATTTCATTACACAGATTAATACAATGTATGACTCCTTTGCCTGGAATTATTTAAAATGTGTTTTTAAAAAATTTTGTAATTATTCTCCATGTCTGTTATCTCCCCTGATTCTTTGTTTGCACCTTAGCTCACTGACTGTTCACTAAATTATTGAACTGGTTTGGCACAGACAGTCCCCAAAAGCTCCCATTTTAGTACACCTAGCTCTTTTATAATACAAGAAATTTTAAGCGTGAAAGTTCTCCCCCCTCCCTGAGTTTGTGTTCATTCATTCCTCTGAAATTATTCTCCTAGGAGGAGTAATTGATTATTCTTTTGCATGACAATCAATGGGAGTTTTTCCATTTTGTTTCGTTTGGGGTTTTTGACTTTTTTGATGCGTAGTAGTGTTTGTTAATTTGAACTGTCTTGAGCCTAGAATGAGTTTAGCAGAGAATGTGAACCTTGAACCAAGGCTTGATTTAAATAGGAATGAGGTTTCAAATATGTGTTTACCTGTTAATATATGAAAATGCACTTCTTGAGTAAAAAATAAGCCCTCAGAATATGTCTCTGTACAAAAAAAAAATAAAGAGCTCTTAGGACTCAGACTGATGGATAATAATTATATGAAGCCTGCAAAGACAATTACACAGAGAAACCTTTGTAGTCACATTCCAATAGAAACAGAAAAAGACAGACTTAGGAAATCTTGGAATTAGAGACAGCTTTGTAAAGAAGTGGAAAGAAATGTGTCTTTTGTTAGAACCTAGGAATGTATACAAGAAAATTCAGACTGCCCACTCACTGAAAAATTTTATTTTGTTCAGATGAACTGTAAAACTAATGTAAGACTAGAAATGTGGAGATGAAGATGAAAACTCTTTAGAAGTGTTAAGTTGTCTTTGAGTATTTCAACATATACCAAATTAGAAGGAAATCAAGAAAGCACCCAAATACCATCCTTTAAAGTCTCCATTCTGCACGATTTGTTTATATTGAGTAAAACTTTTGTGAATAGTCACACTTAAGATATGATTTGGTGTCCTACTCCAAAATTTGGAGGACATCAAAGGAATCTAGTAGGAGGCAGGAGAGAGGTCCTTAGAACAGCTACTAGATAAGCAGATCTCTTCATTTTAGAGATGCTCATTACATAAAATAAAAGCAAGCAGTCGGTTACTTTGGAACAAAGTTGTGGATGTTTTATTCTAACTATATTCACATGGAACAGTTATGCATTCTTGGGATGTTTTTGGTGTATTTAAAAAATGAATTAGTACAGTACAGACATTTGAATTTTGCCAGACATTTCAATATTGAGGGAATATAATTGTATCATTGGTTTTTCCCATCGATGTATATTTTAGGCTATTCCTGAATAATAAGTCATCTCTGGATTACATTATAGTCAGAGAAATGAAACCTGCTTGGGACATGCAGCAAGTAATGTTTTCTATTCCTTCAGTGGGATTTAGTGGAAAGTCCAACCTTAAAATGTTATCTACAATTCACAGACCTTCTCTTTATTGATATTTTCTCCTCTTTGAACTTTGTTTGCCTGCATGTGTATGTATTGTTAAGAGTATTGTCTAATGTGGTCTGCTGCTGAGAAACCTTGGCAGAGCTGCAGCCTAGCTAGATGAGGACAGGTAGACTTTTCCACCTTACTGATTCTGCTTGCAGGGCTGGATATTTAGAAAGCAAAATCCCTGTGAATGCAGAGTGTTAAGAATAAATGTTTAACGGCAGCAAAGAAAGCTTTGTTTTGGGCTTTAGCTTGAGTCAGAGCAACCCACATAATATTTTTTTAAAAGAGTACTGAGTCATTCAACATTTAGTTGGTGAATACAGCATTTCATAAAATGTCTGTTTGCTCTTTGATTTACACCAACATACATTATTGCTGTGGATGTCCAGATTGCCTAGTCTACGGAAAATGAATACATGTACACGCCTGTGTAGGACTGTATAAATTTTGCCAGTGCTGTAATCCTTCCATTGCTCAGGGTAACAGAATAGCTTGGGATGGACTGGGTTATGGAAAAAAAAGGCAGTGCAACTCGACTTCTGAACCTAAGCTGCTCTCGGCACAACAAGCTCAGGTGTTGCTGCACCCCGTTTCTGGGATGTCTGATTTGCTTAATTGCAGTATTGTGCAATGCTCAGGGTGTTCTGTGTCCCAGAGCAGTGTCTGCGGGCACATTCCTCTGCTGCTGCACCCCAGCTAGTCAGCCTTCCTGGAGCTGGTGTCGTAGGGATGGGTAGCAAAGAGGGAGGCATCTAAGTGCCATTGACACTTTGACATAGACATGGACACTTGCTGGACTCAGGGTGGATCTCCATGGTGCCAAACTGAGTCCAAAAGCTGCCTTCATGCTGCACTTCAGCTGTCTGGAGTGTCTAGCATGGTGCCAGCTCATGAGTGTCTGCAGCTGTGGTACAGCAAATCTACAAAGCAGCTAATCCACTGGCAGGTGAGAAGAATGACTATTTATATGAAAGTATGCCTTTATTTAAAATATAATATTTGCCTTTTATAAGAAAAGAAATGAGGCAAACCTGAAGGTGCACATATGTGGTTCATTTAAACAGCTTTAGAAACAATGCAGTTTTAAGAAAATTTTTAAATTCATTCTTCTGATCTGATCTTAAAATAATGCCACTGAAAATAGTGGGAACAAACCCAGAGTTCTATCTCTAGCAGTTCCTCAATTTTTTTAACATGTGGGGTTAATTTAATGGGATGTTCTGTTCCATACCACTCTCTATTCAATATGCACATAAACAAGGCATGGAAAAAGAATAGAAATAGAAACAGAAGAAAGCTTCATCTCTCTAGACCCCTTTGTTCAGTCAAGGCTGTAAAGGCGATAATTGGTTTTACCATTAAGTCCTATTTAATATATTGTTTCTGAATATCTAGCAGCCACTATTTTTAGCAAATGTGTATGTTCTTGCAGATTAGTTCTTGTCCAAACCATGTTCCCAGACCTGTGATGGGAATTTTCTGCCCAATGTTGTCATGTGTTGAGCAAGCTTTTCTCCATTCTTAAGCTATCATTGCCTGGGGATAATATGGATAAGAGAGGGCATATTCTAAAGTAAAATTAAACTGGAAAAAATGAGCAATATTATTTGTGGCTCAGCTCCAGTATAAGTAATAGTCTATAGGAGACCTCGTTCCAGATAAAATCTGAACAACAGACCAGAGGGTTAAGAGGAATTATTCAGAGAAGCTGAGCTCTCTTTCGCCTGACTCTTGATGTCTTCTTTGCTTTAAAAAGATTTTGGAAGGCACCATTGGGAAAATAAGGAATTTAAAGAAGGAGGGGGGACAATTCAACAAATGCACACAGCATTTAACCTTGAACAGTTTTGCTCCATTCATGTCTGACGGTTCAGAGGAGTTGGTTAGACGCACATTTGGTAAAAGCAGTGGATTTACCATTTAAGTGCAGTATTTGTAGCTTGCTGCTCGAAGTCAAAAGCCTTCCTCTGTCTGAGTGCCTGTATTGAGGTGGTTTTGCTTGTTGATGGCTCCATTTTGCACTGACCTTACACCTAACAGTCAAATTGTACATCACCCTTGTTTTGAAACAGCTGCAGTTACAGATGTTTGACATTATTTGTGCTACCTCATGGGCCAATCGAGACAAATGCTGTGAACTTCCTGGCTTGGTAAGAAACCTCTTTCAATAACTGTTGAATTTACCTTTTATTTTCTACTTTATTGAGAAAAATGTTTTATTGGAAATGGATGCTTAAAAGTTTTCAAAAAAGCCCAGCTCTGCTTGGATTACTTGTCCTTTTGAAAGTCAATGAGATGTATTTTTCTAAATCAAGTAGGGACTTTTGAGTACTATGTCTTAGACAGTACTAAATACTATGTCTTAGATTGATAAAATACCTCACATTTGAAGTTCTGGACATCCTTCTTCTCCTATCTTTATCTTTTCATAGAGAGATGAGGAAAATTGCCCTGCCCTTCCTCATGCTTGTTCCTGCTCAGAAGCCAATAAAGGTCCCCTTGGACCTCCTGGACCACCGGTAAGGTTTTATTCAGCTTTGTTGTGAATTGTACCAAACAGTCCACTTGCAACTTTTATTCAAAAATATACTGCCACTGTATAACTAATAAGGTTAAATTACACTTTTAGGTCTTGATAAAGAGATAGAATTATATTCAATTTGTATCAAAGATGCTATAAATCATGTAAAGAAGTATTATGCTGAAGCAATTGGGAGTGGATTGTTTAGACCTGGAACCCTTTTACCTGTCTGTAGCATTAGTAGATATATAAGTAGATATATAAGTTGATATATAAGTAGATCATAAGTAGTGCCATTTATTTTCAAAATTTTGATCGCCTGCTCTCTGTCTACTCTAGCACATGTATATTAAATGTAACTTGGAGTTTAGCTTTCTGAAATTCTCAGTTTACAGTATTCTTATCAGTTAAAGATATGGAGAATGCCACTTTTGTAGTGTGTGGTGAAAGAAGACTTTTCTGTCTTAAAAGCCCTACCTAAGTACAATATTTATTACAAAGTAGAACTGGAAGTACAGGTTCTTCTGAGAGTTCTTAGAGGCAGAGAGGTATCCAAGAGCCATGAAGGGAAGAGAGAATTAAATAATCTGCCTTTGTGGAAAGTTGAATTTAATTTTTTTAAATTTTCCAATGAATGATGAAATGCACACTGTTACAACTTTTACATATGCTTAGTTGTGTTATTTTGATGGCACTCAGTAAGAGTTTGCTGTGTACATGTTGAATAGGTGTATATCTGAGTTCCTTGTGTAACCAGTGGAACTAGATAGTCTCTTCTAGAGGGAAGTTATTTAACTTTCCTTCTATGTCAGTGTAGTAGCTTAGATGGAATAAATCTCCTTTCTGTTTATTGGTTTGTGGAAACTCAGACAATGAATTAGACCAGACAATGGAGA
Organism: Origma solitaria; assembly: GCA_013397895.1. Lineage (NCBI taxonomy): Eukaryota > Metazoa > Chordata > Aves > Passeriformes > Acanthizidae > Origma > Origma solitaria. The sequence goes on along the minus strand of VZRL01001285.1, from coordinate 95,254 downwards.
TGCAGGCCACTAAATTTTGAGAACTCAATCCCAAGGCTGATTTTTATCGATTTAGAAAAGTTACAGGCTCTATTTGCAATGGTGCATTATTGGTTTGGTTTAACAAGGATCCTGACTGGGATATTTGTAGAATGGTCATGTGTTTTTTCTGATACAACTAGATAAATCTGATTAGCATCTTAGGGCTGCTTCCTAAGTGAGCTTGAGACAAGGCTCTCTTGTGAAAAGTTTGAACAGTGCATTTCTCTGCTTAGACTGTGTCCTGGATGCTTCAAGAGCACATTTTTATATGAAAGAGACAGGAAAGAAAGGAAAGGAAAATGTTTTTGGTGTTAAAGTACACAAATTACATGAGATGCATGTTTAACAACAAAATTGACTTGCACATAGGCATTCATGTAGTAGGTCCTAGCAGACATTAATCCTACTGACAACTTGGAGGTTAGTGTTTCTGCAAGAACTGTGTTTCAAGCTCTGGTACAAAAGCTTGGAAAGAAATTCAAGGGGAAATTCACTGACGAGCTGTGTCTTGAACAAGGAGAAATTATTCTGTTCTCCTGTTTGAATATAGGTTATAAATCAAGTATGGATTTAAGTTTTAATTTCCATATTTTAGCATCCGGTTTGTGTTCTGGAAAAAAGACAATGGGATAATTCACATAAAAATGTCACTGAAATTGAGTAGTTTGACCATATTTCACAGTAAAATGAAAAATGTTTGAAAATTACTTGACTGGAAGGATGTGTTTTACTACAGTTCAAAAGATATGTGGATCAGGAATTGCTAAGGCTTAACCCAGCAGTAAAATAATGTACTTCTATATATTACATTTAGGATTAACAATGTTTTGAATAGTACAGTGCCAGGCAAGAGGAGGCTTAAAATCAAGCAGAAAAATCACTGCCAAGGCAGGGAAATATGTGATTCTGGAACTCAGCCTGTTACAAATGATGCTTTTTTGCCAGCCAGTTAGATGGCATAGCTCTGCAAAAAAGAAGTTCAAGGCCTACAAAAAAGCAAAGCAAAAGAATAAAGTCAGTGTTCATCTCGGCGCCAACCAAAAGTCAGAAAGTCACATGTGCTATGTCTGGTCAGGAGTGCTCCAAGTCATTAAAATGTCATGTGACTTTTCCCTAAGCCAAGGATTCTTCTGTTTAAGAGATCAGGATCCTACCATGTAGCCTGTTTTAGACATTAGGCTAAAAACACTCCTAAAAAAAAGGCTTCCATTTGTTTGGGATAGTAACTCTAGAAAGAATTTTTAACCTTTTAGAAAATGCGTCACTTCGGGTAAGACAAAGTATTGTTTAGAGTTAAGATTATCTGGAAATTTTCACTATGGGATACTGTTTTTGTGGCTTCATCTTTGGCAAAATTTGATCATGCTGCCTGAAGTTCCCCACAAAAAGTAAAAATGAGATATCACAGAAAACTAATGCTTGCATTTGAAAGGAATGTTACAGAGCTGAAAAAGGTGAAGGACACAAAAATATTGAAGGATTGGAGGAGTTTAATTGCAAAAAAAAAATAAAAGCTTTCAGTGCTTCATAGGTTTTGACTATTAAAAAGAAATAAGGAGGTATCTTGATTAAGAGTTGATGAAGATCTGTTTCTGGGGGAAAGCACTGGCTACTAAGAAGTTATTCAAAATAAGAGAAGGCATAGCATGAATTTTTGGCTAGAAAAAGAAGCACAAAAACGAAAAATTTGAAATTAGTCACACAGGCGTAGTAGTGCTGGGTAATAGCCATCAAAACAAGTTTGTGAGAAAAATGAGGGGGCCTCTTCTGATATATTCATCTTAAATAAATGCTGTTCTGGAAATTGCGCTTTTAGCAAACAAGATTTTTGGGTTCACTCAAAACATGGACAAGTGTACCAATTTCAGCGTGGATCTGAAAGCATATGATTTAGTGTCTCAACATCAGGCTATTTCTAAGTATTCTTAGTAAAAATGTAATCTTTTCTGAGAACAAAATGGGAGGAAACTGTGAGTTTGTTTATATTAAAAAGTTGCAGTTATTGTGCTGAGGAATTTTTAGCCTCAAGAGTAAGGCAGAGAATGGAGCAAGGACAGTGGGTTGGAATGCAGAAATATGAATATGTAGCATTTTGCAACTGGCAATTGGAACTTGGTTCCATGGAGAGCTTGGGATGAGATTTTAGCTGGCCATGGGGGAATGGATTGTGGCCACAGAACTGTGGGACGGAAGCAAGAAAACTGAGGGAGCTGGGAGAGGTAGTGGAAATTTGCTCTGTGATCATACAAGTGAAGACCATGTCATGATACCTTCATTGTATTCACCTGCAACAGCACTCTGAGATTTCCAGATATTTCTGTTACTGGCATTCCTATTTAAAGTCTCATAGATACCGTGTATAGGCACATTTTCTACTTTTATATCTTTAATTTAACTGCTGTTATTTTTGTAAGTACTCACAGTAGCCCCTAGAGTGCTATTCAGTTATGGTGTCTAGTTGTACAAGGTCCTTTCTGAGTACAAAGATGGGCAGAATACCTGCAAAACCCATATTTCAAGAGAATAAGCAATATACTCGGGGGAGGAAGGAAATTGATATGTAAAAAAAAAGTGAAAAAATAATTATTTATGTTGTCTTAGGACAGAAAGCACATGTAGATGTTTTTGCAAAACACATTCATGGCAGCCATCCATAGATATATGGTTCTCCAGTGTCTCAGATGATAGTAATAAAAAAGGCAAAATTTGGTTAAGAAATTATGAACAGATGTAGGCATTGCTGAAGAAAGCAAAAAACAGAAAAATGTCCAAAAGAGCATTTTACCTAAGAATAGCTCCAAATTTAGCTATGGTAAATGTCTAGTAGACTCTGGAGTTGTCCTTGCTAAAAACTATTCCTGAGTCATGAGACTCACAGAATTACAGAACTGTTTATATTGGAAGAGGCCTTCAAGGTGATCAAGTCCAGCCATTAATCCAGCTCTGCCAAGTCTGTTACTAAACCGTGCCCCAAGTGGCACATCTACATGTTTTTGAAGCACCTCCAGGGATGGTGACGCCACCACGGCCCTGAGAAGCCTGATCCAGTGCTTGACAGCCCTTTCTGGGAAGAAATTTTCCCCAATATCCAATGTAAGCCTCCCCAGGTTCAACTTGAGGCCATTTTCCCTGATCCTGTCACTTGCTACCTGGGAGAAGAGACCGACTCCCACCTGGCTACAGCCTCCTTTCAGGGAGCTGTAGAGAATGACAAGGTCTCCCCTGAGTCTCCTTTTCTCCAGGCGAAACACCCCAAGCTCCCTCTGCTGCTCCTCATCAGACTCGTGCTCCAGACCCTTCCCCAGCTTCATTGCCCTTCTCTGGACATGCTCCAGCCCCTCAATGTTTTTTTGGAGTGAGTGGCCCAGAACTGGACACAGGATTTGAGGTGTGGCCTCACCAGTGCTGAGTACAGGGGGACAGTCACTGCCCTGATCCTGCTGGCCACACTGTTTCTGATATGGGCCAGGAAGCCATTGGCCTTTTTGGAAACTCAGCCTTTGGCAATGTGGTTTTGGTGAGAACAGACAGATGCGCAGGAGGTTTCAGCAACTGGAAGGGAACCCATGACCACATTTCCATCCGTACTCTAGCTTTTAGTGTTATTTTGATTCTTACATAGTGTGCATTCTTGGCTCTAGAAAGCAGCCACATCTGTGTTTAAATCTGTTCCTGTGTATGGCCACACTTAAGTATGTTCTCAGTTTAATTACTCCAGTGGAAGGATATTGACAGGATATTTACTGATTCTTGAACACTGATTCAGGAGCAGGAAGAATCTGTTTGCGTTGCTCTGGATTTAATTTCTGTTTGAGAGTTGTGGTTTTCAGTGAGTCCCGTGCTTGTGCTTTACAGGGTGGTCCAGGTGTCAGAGGTGCCAAAGGCCATCGTGGTGATCCAGGTCCAAAGGTACTTTGTACAGCATTTGACAGATGCACAGGTTCTTGGTTTATCTCTGCTGCATGGAAACCTTGAAATGAATTCCAGATTGTCTGCGGTATTTTTGAGGAAAAAGTGTAGTGAAATGTGATTGGCATTTTCTGTGACTCTTTTCAAAACAATTACTTGTCCTGTTTGTTCCTTGATAAAAGATATAAAATTCAGAATACTGCTTTCACAGCGTAATTCACCCCTTTTTTTTTTTAGTGTTTATAAAGAAACCAGACAGTTTTAAATTGAACCCTAACTGCTCAATCACGTTAACTCATATTTCAGATGTTTTTGAGTTTATTGGTATTTAATTCTTCAAACAGAAGCTGCCTTTGTCCATATGATAAGAATTTAACTTATGTCCTGTGCTTCTTCAGGGACCAGATGGACCTCGAGGTGAAATTGGTGTTCCTGGACCACAAGGACCTCCAGGACCACAGGGACCCAGTGGACTTTCTATTCAAGGGCTTCCAGTAAGACTTAAAAAATCAATAGGCTTTTCTTCTGTGGTCTTTTAAACAGCAAGTAGCTTAGACTGGACTGAAATAATTTTGGTGTTGTGATCAGAATCTGAATTTCAGTATTTGAGGTGAAATCACAGATGTGGGTTTGACCTCTAGCAAACGTGGGTTCAGTGCCAACTTTTCTGGTTTTTTGTTTTGATCTGAATTCTTAGTCAGCTGAAAGTATTTGATCACAGGTTGAATATGAGCTGGATATTAGCATCCAAGCCTGGAGTCAAGTAAAAATAAATTGCAGTGGGGGTTGTGACATGGCACCAGACCAAAATGTTAATTTTTTTTTTTTCTGGTTGTGGTCCTGCTCATCACAGATCAGTTCTGACTTGAAAGGTGTACCCAAACAAGAACATCATATTCTCTGCCAAAATTAAGCAATCATATTCATTACATTATAAAATCTATCATCAGAGGAAGTGATTAGGCCTGGAGTTTGCAAAGCTGTTGTGAAATAAGTCACAAAATTTCATCATAAAGAAACATTGTTAGAATAATGAACCAGCAGCACTTATCTTGTTTCATACTCCTCTCCAGTAGATGGGTACAGACAAGCCTAGAAAATAGTAATATATATTTTTTTCTGCTAGATTTTTTTCAAATTTACTGCATTACAATATAATTTCATCTTTTTTCCAGTCTATATGATACTGCTGTACAATATAATGATTTACCAAAGCTGTCTATTCTTAATGATGGTGTCATAGTGAATAATACAGAATATTTTAATTATAAGAGTAGTTATTTCATAGATAAATTGTTTCTGTATAAAAGTTAGTTCATTGTCTAGAAAACTGTATTTTTGTCATGCATATGTACCATAGAAACATGTCTAGTTTCCATAGAAAACCCTCTTTTTCATCATTATTAGAGATACTGCTGAGGCCTGAAGTGAAACAGATTCCTTTGAAGGAAAAAGAAAATAGCTACCTTTTCTTTTGCAACAAAGTGGCTATAGTTTTGTCTGGTCAATTGTTAAATGTTTTAAAATGGGTTTTATTTTCTATATTTATAAATTCTACATTTGCATTTTTGCAAATAGGAGTCTGTATGTTTGATTTCAGTAGGAAGAATAGTCTGTTTTCCTGTTGGTTGCTTAGTTGTTTTGTTTTTTTAAAGCTGAAAGGAACTATTAAAAATAGAAAAGTAACCATATATTTGGTTTACTTTGTGTGATTATTTATTTGCAGGGGCCACCAGGTGAAAAGGGAGAGAAGGGAGATCTTGGTTTTCCTGGCCTGCAGGTATTCCCTACTGTACAACCTGTCACTTACTAAGTTTGAGTGTTTAATTGACATTGTGAGTTTAGGGCACATATTCCAAACTGCTGAGAAATGTGCTGTTGGGGTGAATTTGAACAGGGGTTTAGAATGAGGAGGAATCCAGGGTATGGTGGTGTGCAGTGATCAATACACTTGGGCTTGAACAACTGGCTATTTTTTTGTTTAACACTAAAATTTTGTCTCTGTAGAATCAACGCCTATTCATTTCAACAGTGTGTGTTTACCCATCTCTCATTTCACAGAAATACCTTCTTTACTGAACCTCTTCTATGGCCCTACCTGTAATAAAGTTCCCCAGTTCCATTTATCCAGAAGCATGTCATACAGTTTCACTGGAAAATTATTTAGTTGGATTCTGTTAATTCGATCTCCTCATTTGCTCTCCCTTTATAATGCTTAGGGTGTCCCAGGAGCATCAGGATCACCGGGAAGAGATGGAGCTCAAGGTCAAAGGGTAAGGTAAAATGAGTATGTTTTACATGTGTTTTGTTTCCATTCCATAATGTTTCCCGGCATGGTTGATTTATTACAATTCATGTCACCTCTGTCCTTTCTGGAGATCATCTCTCTGTGCCAATCAGCACAGGAGGGAGGATATCCTTCTGTCTGATGATGAGGGTTGAGATGTGTGGTGGGAACCCTGCCCGATGCCTGTGCCTTTTGTTATGCTTATGCTCTTTGCTTGTATGTTTACAATTAGATGGTTGCTAAATGGTGCATAATTAGTATGCAATCCAAGGCAATGATCTGAATTTGCTTTCTAGCTAGTTAGCAAGTTACAGAGACAACTACAAGGGAATTTAATATTGAATGTAGAACGAGACCTGTAGAAGCTATTGACATGAGAAAAAGGTGAAAGATAATACCACTTTTGTTTCATTCTTAGTCAGGCACTGGAAAGTTATTGTTAACATAGTACTAGATTTCTGTCTGCAGCAGAAGTTCATTATGAAATACAACTTTTCAGTTTCATTTGAGCCAGATTTACATATTCATGATCCTTTTTTTTGGATATGTTAATGTAACTTGAGCTTCAGAGAAATCTGGAACTTCTTTGATTTTCTGTCCTTGTTATAAAAAACCCCCATCCCTGTAGCAAAACATGTATTTGAACTCACGATTATGAATTTAAATATTGGCATATCTTTATGTCTAGAAGTAATTCCACTGAAGTTACTGTAGAATTTGGGCAGCAGATAGATGTGTTTTTTCTTTAAAAATCAAGAAGAGAAAGACATTTTATTAAGATACAGATTTACACCTCAGATGAATAACATAATTAGAGGAATAATCTTCTAATTTTTTATTAAATTGTGGTGACATATGGAGGTAAATGTATTCTTTTTTTTCTGCTTCATAATATTATTTTGCATGGTTTTTATGTCTTCTTTTTTGCTTCATTGGAATATTTCCGTCTAAATTGCCCAACTTTCATGCCACCTGTTCATCTCCAGGTTAATAGAGACCTTGAGCCTGATGAACATTTGGATTTTTGCCACGTTCTGTCTAGTCTTGGTCATGGACAGGTTGAGGTGCTTTGGTGTTAAACGCTGTACAAGTGAGTGGTGTGTGCCTCCTCCCTCTGCATTCCTGATCATGAGGGACGTTGAGGTGCCTGCAGTTCAAGGAGAAAAAACTCTGTGTTTTTATGTTATTCTGTAGCTGACTTCATATTTAACAGCGGATGCCCTCAGCCCTGCTTTGATGCCAGCCAGCAGTTCAGAAGTGTTCAGATCTATTTTTTCCACATGTGGGAGTCAGTAGGTTGTTGCAGAGAGATGGTATTCCAGAAAAAAGCCAAAGAATAGTGCAGCAAAGGCTTTTGATATGGTCTGGAAAGGTCATGTGGTGTTTATTCTGTAGAACACCCCACTGTTGTCTATAAAAAGGTGGGGCAATTACATAAATTGCCTCTTTTTATAGATATGGTAATACAGATTTGTTTGTGTGTTCTCTTTCTTCTGCTGTTGATCACAGAAGCTGAATTAACAGCCTAGAGCTCATGAGATTAGGTCTGTTAGCCTGGTATTGTCTCTGTGCAACCCTTATGCAATGTTGTCCAGCAGTAATTATTTCTCTGGCAATAAATAATTATGCTATACTGATTTTATGGTGTTGTAACTCATTTGATTCCTGTGAAGTTATGACAACATAAAATTGCTTTTAATGGGTGAAGATCCCAACCAATTTTTTCACCGCAGTCTCTTTGAAGACGCAGCACCTGAAAAAGGGATAATCTGAAGGGCGTAACTGCGGCAGTAAATGGGAACTGGAAAATTCCTGAGAAGTAAATTGCTTTTTTTTCTATAATGTTCCTTTTGTTAGGTTTCCTCCTGTTAGCCAAGATGCCAAACTGTTTTACAAGTATTAGACTGCTAGAACTGAGATTTTCTGTATTATTCTTAGCTTAGTTATCCCTCCCTCTTTAGTATTTATTGATTGTTTAAATATTTTAATTATAGTGGTACTAGTGCTGTTAAGTACTTAGGCAGATGGCTAAATCACATTGATTGTAGTGAAAGGTAAGAGTAGGGCTGATATTTATTGGGACATCTCTGAGAACTTTGCTGAACTGGGTATAATGTGATATTAGACTCATGAAGCACTGTAATGGACTTTTTTTTTCTTCAGTTCCTGATGGTTGGAATCATTTCACTTTTACAGTTCTTTGCTTTTTGTTGTGATTTCTAGTGTTCATACTTTCTGATTTTATTTTTGAAATCAGTTGAGAAAAGGGCTTGATTTTCCTTTCTTAATGTTGTAATTCAACACTTAATCTGTACAGGTTTTTTTTGTATTTCTGAACTTCTGATTTTTGGTCCCTGGTTTATTTGCTTTTTCTTGGGTTTTAGTACCTCATCAAGAAATAGAACATCTTCCCTGTCAGTTGTGTGAATTCATACGCAGGTCATTTTCATAATGACATACTGTCTCTATGAAAAAGAATGGGATGTAATAAAGATACTGTGTGAAAGTTGAATCAGAGTAAAAAAAAAGCTTTTTCTGATAATGAAGCAAACATTCTGATTATGCATATTTTATATCTGTCTGGTAACTTGGTTAAATGTACATCTCAAATTCCATATGAGGAACAGTCCCCTCCTCTCTCATCAGCTTCTAGAGTGTCAAAAAAGATTTTATAAATATGAAATAGTTTATTTTTATTGTATGGCTGTAGATGTGGTTGTTTGGTGTCCTTTCTTGCTGCCCCGTATTTGTAGCTAGTAGCGTAGAGGAGTTTTACTAAAAAGAACAGATTGTGTTTCTTCACCAACAGTCCCAAGCATTTCATGTTGAAAGATAGAGCTTGAGTTGGCAGTCATAGCTCCCAGGCTGCAGGGCTTTTTTAAAAGGCTCTACAGGAAACTCTTTCAAGCCTGGCTCGCTAGCTTCAGTTAAGTTTAAGGTGTCTAGTCCTGCTTGAAAAGTCACCTCTCCACAAGTTCCCCCAGACAAATTACAGGTACAGAAAGCTCAAGAGTTTGTAATGAGGTCAGCAGAAGTACTGACTTCAGCAGACTTGAGATTTTATAGGGGATGCCATTTGTATATTGGAAAATAAAATCCCTTGTAAAAATTCTGTCAGGGCCACACTGTTTCTCTATAACTTTTTTTCATGCCATTAACGAAATATGTCTTGATTTAAGTTAACTTTCCAAAATGATATACATCTTGGTTCTAAGACCTACATCCTAGGTCACATATCAAAATGTGTCCCATCCTGCTTTTGGACATGCAGTTCCATGGGGGAGAATCAATGGCTTTGTACAGAGTCATTTCCATCCTGGATGTGACAGACAGAAAGTGCTGTTGTGCTGTGAAATTCCTCCAGTCATTCCCCTTGGATTAGAGATGGTTAAGCAAAGAGGAGAATTCAATAAATGGGAGATTAAATAACATCTCTACGGCTTCAGTGCGCCGAATACAACTTTGTGAATTCTCACTGTGCTCTATTTTCTTCTGCATTACACACACCAAAAATTATGGGAGAGAGAGCCAGAAGAAATAAATTCCCAGTCTTCCTGCCAATTTCCTGGTACTTACTAATCTCTGCTCTCTACTCAAAAGTTCAGAATGAGTGTCAGATCCATTCTGGCCATCAGGTGGTCTGAGTAACATCATCTTCAAACCCCACTGGCAGCGCAAACAAATATCTTTAGTCTTTTACCAGCATCAGAGAAAAGGTATTGCCATGCTCTTTATTGAACCAGGCTTCTCTTTGACTTGATTTATATACAGCAATTTTCACATCTAGCAAATACAGTAGGAGGTGATCTTCTGTGGGTGATACAGACACAATGCCAAGAGAAATAAACCCTAGGAGAATAGACAGGAGGTGATTACTGAGCAGCCAAGAGTAAGAACACTGCTCAGAGAAAGAAATTGTGAAATATATTCCAAGAAAATGTAATTCTGATCATACCGTTAATTTTACTGTTTGACTGGGATGGGAGAAGGGAAGGACATACAGCTTTATATTCCTTCAGAAGTTTGTGTGAATCCAAACTAGATCCTAGAAGCCAGTGGAAAGCACTGTATTTCCCCCCTCCTATTTAAATTAAGCCCTTAAAAGGGTCAAACCAGTTTTCATCCTGCTTGGGAACTGAGCAAAAATAAATAGAGGTTTTACATCTTTGCTTTAAAAAGTGAAACATAAATATGAAGGTATCAGCTTCTTCTGGCTACATTGTGAAATAGGAGGTATTTACTTATCAATTCTAAAGATGCATAGATGACATAATGTGAGTTGGCTATGCAGCTTATCATCGAAATAACTTTCCAGTAGAATTTTAAAAAAAACCTTTCCAGGTACATGGCAGATAATATTCCCCAGCCATTTTTTATGCCATATGATTGCAGATTTGAATGATAGTTTCCAAATTATGCAAAGCACAGAAGTAGTAGAATATGTTATATTCATTACTAAAACCACCTCAGAAACAAAGATTTGGAAAAAAGTACAAATGAAAAAAAAGGTTGTAAATTTTTCTTCTGAAGCTCCATGAGATACTGAGGCCTGGAACGTTCTTCACTCTGTGTGTCACCCATAAACATTTTCAAATTTTTCAGCAATAAACCAAACACTTTCCAGCATAAAACACCTTTCAAACTGGTCTTGAGCCAGAGGTAAAACCATATTTCTCCTGTTTAGGCTGTGTAGCAATTAAAGAATTGCCTAATCACCAGGCTGATTAGAAACCCATGCTTTATAGCATGTGGATACAAAATGCACATACTGATTAATTTGTAAGAATACTTCATTAATAGTGTATTTTCTTCTACATCTGGTCAGTCTCTTTTTTTCTGTGATGTACTTGCTTTCCAGTTTCCAAGTTATCTTTAGTTTTTGGCTCTGATTTCTGGAAGCTCTGAGGCACGTTCATAATGTAAACCACATGAGCATTCCTGCTGCTTCCTGAATCAGGACCTCAGTGATAGCTCATGCATATGTACAGCGCTGCTGGGCAGAGAGATCCACGCTCAGTTGCCATCTTTCAGCACCTCATCAGTGGGACTGTGAATACTTGCGACCAGCGAGAACAGACGTCGAAACGTGACCTTGTGGTAGAGAAGTTTGACAGCAAACCCTCTCGTTTATTTCCCTGCAGAAGTGTTCTAAGTGAAATCCACTCAGAGGTGAAAATTTCCAGTGTGAAGAATTTTTTATTGTTTTTTCTTACTTCAAAAGTATTGTGAGACTAGCTGGATTGTTTTTTTTTTAAATCTTGGTGACACTCCTTTTCAGAAGTAAACCCTCCACAGAGCAAATAAGGGAATTTTTTTCCCAAGAAACCACTATCAAGTATTAATTTTTTAAAAAATGAAAAAACCAAAAACACAACAACAAAGCAAAATGAGACCAAAGAACAAAAGTAAAAAATGTCTTCTAGATTAAACAGAACATATTCATGAAATACATATACAAAGCCGATAAAATTGCATTTATTTATCTTTTATAGGGCTTTCCTGGCAAGGATGGACCCACAGGCCCACAAGGACCTCCTGGCCCAATGGTGAGTATTGCCCATGGAATTTGTTACTGTAAAAGTCAGCAGGATTTTGGGGGATTATAGGTCACACTGTTATCTCTGCTACAGTGGATAGACCAAGGCCAAGGGAAGTTAGAGTTCTCATGATGCACGGAGTTGGCAGAGAGCTGCTTGTCCAGTGTAATTTCTTTCCACTCCTACTTAGCTGAAGAAAAAATGTCTCCCATGGGAAGGGGAGAGAGTTGTTCTGTTAATAGACTGATAGCTTGTTCTTAGTCAAGTAACTGCTCTATACAGAGGGAATTACTGCTCTTAACATCTGAAACAAGACTTTCTTTTTGTCAAAAAGTCCAATTAGGGCTGTTAGCTGAAGTGAACCACCAAATTTTACTTGGTCTGGAGGTGAGCGCAGGTGCTCTCATCGAGTAACCGAGGAAGACAGCACCACCTCCAGCCTCCAAAGCAGGATGGAAATTGCCTTCAGAATCAGTCTCAGCCTTCCCACCTGGGGAGGCTGTTAATGCCTTATTGATAGATTTAAAAGATTATGTGAAGCTGCTGGTTGTACTGAGTATTCGTCAAGCCATCTTGATATTTTTACAAAGAACATTCTGAGTGATCGCCCCTGAACACAGTACTGACATCACAGGATTTCGTCCAGGGGTTCCGCAATTTATGCCTGTTACAGAAAGCAACATCAGTTATTTTTCTCAAGTGCTTTCTGTGCTTTTGGTGCTCTTTTTCCTGTAAATTGTACTTCTTAATCCTCTCTCTGGGAATCTCCAATATCTGACTGACAGAACTGTCTGTGCACTTCTCATCAGGACTCATGGCTGTTGATTGCCATCACCACTGTTTTCTTCCTCTTTTTCCATGTAGGGCATACCTGGTGCTCCAGGTGTTCCAGGTGTTACTGGAAGCCAGGGGCCACAAGGTGATGTTGGAGCTCCTGTAAGTAAAACTAATTAATACTTCTCTATCTGCTGTTATGCATTACTGCCTTCACTGTTTGACAGAACTCCTCAATATTTATTGCTTATGATCCATTTGCGGTTAGTGGCTAAGTGAAACATCATAGTTGCCTTTCTTTGTTCATTCTTCGTAATTATATTTATTTATCTTGCATACAATGTTTGGAATATAGGGATTAGAGAGTCAAAACACAAGATTAAAACACAGAAGTTTAAAACACAACTCTGTGACTTTGTACTCTTTGTGTAATTACTTTCTCCTTTTCTTCCTTTGCACTTAAAGCAACTCTCTGGAAATTCAAGTGTGCCATTTATTAACCTGAATATCTACAAAATATTATTCTGATTTCCAAACTCTGAAAATATTAAATGAATAAAATTGTATTTACTTTTGTAAATTTTGTATTTACTCTGTGTTTGCATCAGAACAAATAAATGACTAGGGCTTTTTCTAGATTGCTATTATAAATTTGACTATCAGTTTAATTGAGTAGAAAATTACATCCTCTATATGTAAAGTTAGTATTAGGAGCCTCTAATATTAAGTCTGTCTCTCAGATATTATTTTTTATTATTATTAAAATCCCCACACACAACAAAACAGTTGGATTAGAAGAAAGGAATACAATTATGAAATGAGTGTGTAAATTATGTAAACTAGAATATTTCTAGTGAATTACTTTTCTATGTAAGGGTTCAGATAATACAGTGTATTCATTTTTAAACATTTGGCTACTTGGTTATTTTAAATCCTGCTCAGCTTTTTTCTATCTATCACAATTAACATTCTGTTTTATTTTTAAAGATGTCAGAATGGGACAGTATGCATTCCTGACTTTACTTGTAGAATAGAATTTTTTTTTCTCAAAATCCAGTTTGGAGGTTTAGGCCAATGCGAGCATTTTTCATTTGGTGAAGTGGAAATGAAATTAAATTGACTGATATTGCATAAGCAAAGATAATAACCTAATGCCCAGTTCTGCATAGTTTGTAAGTGTAATCATGGGATCTACAAAGGAGATTTGATGAGCTAAGGAACTTTTACTATCAGTATTTAACATGTTGACTTTTCAGTTCCTGTCCATACACATGTTCCAGATATTGAACTAAATTTTCTAGAATGTATATATTCCTGTCAGTCATGTCAGGGCTCTGTTGTGCATGTTTAGACTCTAGTAGTGCTGAAAAATTACTGAGCTTCAGTAACTGTCTATTCCAAAACACAGAGTAATAGAATAGAGGCTTTAGAAATAATCTTGCAGTCTTTGCAGGAGTTTCTTCTCTCCAAGGATAGAATAAGCTATGCTTTAATCATGAATCAGTCATCTGGTTACCTACACAGATGCACAGAATAGTCTGAGTTGGAAGGGAACCCCAAGGATCATCAAGTCCAACACTCAAATGAATGGCCGATATAGGGATCCAACCCAGGACCATGGTGTTATTAGCACCAGACTCTGACCAACAGACATTTCCTCACTTCAGGAGTTCCTGAGAAATGTGTAGTCTCCCTCAAAACCTGACACTGGTGAAGCTGCCTAGACAACTCGTTACAATCCATAATCCTCCTCACCATCATTACACTATTACATTATCCTCAGTGTCATATGTAATTTTCTGTGCTCTTTAATCCCGTTGCTGACTCTGTTCATAGTGGATGCAGAGTCTCAGCACAGCAAATTTTAGGCTGCTATTTTGCAAAAATTAGACTTGTCTCAGCTATGTAAAATGCATCCTGTGGTGGCCTGTCTTTGCTGCCATTTTGAACAAGGGAATTCAGTGCGACAAGCACCTGAAAAAGTCCTTGTTCCCATGTAACTGCCAAAGGTGAACATTCTGTTGAGTACTGAAATGACAGAGGTGTATTTGTTACTGTCACATACCTCCTGAAAGGTTGTTTATTGTTTTTTTATCTCCCTTTACTATGAATCTTCAAGGGAGAAGATTTTTAGATGTTAACAATTTTGTGCAGAACAGAAAGGGAATTAATTTTGCATTGAATCTTTTCATAGGGTCCTCCTGGAGCTAAGGGTGAAAGGGGTGAGCGGGTAAGTCTATATTAATGTTAGCCATGGTTTTTTTCCTGCCTTGCCTTCTGTCTCATAAAGAGCTTTTCCCAGCAATTTGTGTTTCTCTGTGTTTACAGGGACACTAGTTTTCTCTTTGCAATCAAGCAAACTTTCCTTCTTTTTCAGACATGGTCTTATACATAGCTACATTAATGTTTTGAAGGTGAGAAGTATGTGGCAGTAAGCATGTCTCCAAATCTCTCATTAGGGTTATCTTCTCAGACCTCTGATCCCTGGCCAAAAAGAGTAATGGGAACCAGTGAAATCACAAAATTTCTTTGGCTTTCTTTTCTCATCTGTGAGGATATAATGTCTCAGGAATAATAAATATCTTTCATTGCTCAGAGTGCTTTCAGCACAGAACTGATTCAACAAATTGTTTTATGACACTGCTGCTGTTGTTTTCCAGGGCGATCTCCAGTCCCAAGCAATGGTCCGGGCTGTTGCTCGTCAAGTGTGTGAACAGCTCATCCAAGGCAAGAACATGGATAGTCCATATGCTTCTCTCTCTAGAATGGAACTTTTCCTGCCACAGTTACTTACAAATATGACACGTTTCAAAATATCTAAGGGGATCTGTTTGTTTTAGACCAGACAGGATTTATGTTCCAACTAGATTTATGTTCAACTGGATTTATGTCCAGCTAGAGCTGATTAGCATCAGGCTTCTGAAAAAAAAGCTGGAATTGTCTCCAAGCTATTACAGTATACAGAACCTCCTGCTGCAATGATTTAAAGTTTTTATACACATAAAATATGAAAACCCCCAAAACGCTTACCAAAGTAAGAAAATAAAATTGTGCACAATAGTTCTTCATTTTCTGTGTACTTACTAAACTGCTGTTTGTGCCTCAACAAGCGTACAGCTTCATAATACCAAAGCATGACAGACCGCAGCCTTGAGAACCTGCCAGTGCTCTGTTCAAACTTTGCTGAACCAGATTTTCCACTGAAACGTGAAAATTATAACTTTTTTTTTCCTGATAGGTCATATGGCAAGATACAACTCGATCCTGAACCAGATTCCAAGCCAGTCTGTCTCAACACGAACCATCGCGGGACCTCCTGGTGAGCCAGGTCGGCCAGGGGCTCCAGGGCCACAGGGTGAGCAAGGATCCCCAGGCATGCAAGGCTTTCCAGGAAGCCCTGGTCAACCAGGAAGACCAGGAGAAAGAGGTAGGCTTCATACTTCACATATACAAAGTTATACCTACCTTGCCTGATGCATTCTAATAGCTTTTGTCTCCTGTCTAAATGGGAAAGCAACAGTTTTCTCATGAATTGATTGGTGAGCTCAACACAGGCCATAATGAAGGCTCTGGAGACTCTCTGCTGTGAAGGTCATGCAGGCTTTGCTGAGTGTGATTTGGCAGGATCAGATGGAGGTTTAATGTTTAAACTGCTGAAGATTGGTGGAATCTAATTATGCACATCCCATCACATCATGTTTCATCTTAGTAAGACTGAAGTGAGCAGAATCTCTAAATGTATAAGCAAAAGAATAATTGAAGAAAGTCAGATGCAAAACTGACATGTGTGTTGGGAAAAGGTTGAGCTTCTCTGATAACTTGAAATGTGTCAGTCTAGGTATTTTTGAGTCATGATCACCTGAAAGGAACAGTATTGATAAGAAGAGAGAAAAATTCCTAGTTTGAGGGGTTAAGAGGATCAAGAAGAGGAAATGGTGAGATCTGAGAGGAGTAATACACTTAACATTTACAAGAATTCTCTTCTGTATTCTTACATGTGGGCTAGATCCCCTTCTGTCCCCCACCAGCATTGTCTAATAGTGCAAACAAGCTCCACGTTTTATTTACGTTCTTTCCGTGCAACCCCGGCAATCTTTTGTGTCCCAGAGTAACACTAACCTCAGAAGGTAATACTGAGTATATTTATGATTGTGAAAGTGCTTTGAAGAACATCACATGAGGAGGTGACCATAAACCCAAGAGAAAATGTGATATTCAAAAGCAGAGAATTGGTGTTGCTGTTACAAAATCTGCTAACTGGGATTTTATAAGTTAATTCCTCTGAAGGCTGTTCAGGAACTTAATATTTCCAGTTCACGGTAGCCATTATGACCATTGTTAAAACATGGTTTTTAATAGAAAGCCTATGAGTGAACCTGTGAGTCTTACCCTCAAGGCTGTAATTGCCATTACAATTTTGAAAATAAGAGGCAAGTTTTCAGATACTGACCCTTCACTCATGCTGCCTGCTTCAGCTGAGCAAAAACATGACAGAAAGAAAGAATGAGGGAGCATGAAGTAAGTAGAATATTGGAAGAGACAGCAATTGAGGAACTGACTTTAAAGGGTGATCTGGAGACACTGAATGCAGATTTCAGGATACTTGAATCCACACTAATGCTAGCATGTTTTAAATGGCTTCTTGGGAAGAGGTTGTTCAAGCTAGGACTTTGGGAATGGGGCAACCAAAATTCCAGGTGACAAAAAAGGAACGTGTCCAAGATTTAGGATGTACTTTCCATTGCATTCGCTGTGCTGAGGTCCAGACATGCTGAGGTCCATGTTGTACTGCTGTGAAATCACAGAGTAATTAGATACAGTCATTTAAATGAAACATAATGTGGGTCAGCCCACTGCAGACAGTATTAATGTCTGGGAAGCAGCACTGGCAATAGAGTACAGAAAGGATAAAAACACATTAAAAAGAATATTACCCTTTTCCTCTCTTTATGGCTAACTGCTGTTAGAAGGCACTTATTTTGGCAGGTAGTGCTTGTGGGGAGTTTTATGCTTGGTAGAGAGAAGGCTCTAATCAAGAATCCTTCAGAACTACAGTCAGCCAGAGTCCTCTGCAGATTTTCATAAATGTGATACCAAATGTTGGGAGTGTTTTACAAGATTTGCAGCTTAACATGAGGTTGTTTCAAGAATCCATGTATAAACTTTAAGACAAAATAATCGGCTGGTTTATTTGGAGTGAAAATGGATTTTAGGACATTCATGTAACTGAAGCCTTGAACAGAATCTGGAAGAAAGAGGAAGGAGCTCCTTCAGAAACTAGACAAAAGTATACAATTTATTACTCCTTGAGGATTTAATTTCTTCAGCAGCAACTGAATTTTTAGACTGATGTGTGTTTGATGTAGTAGTACTTTACTGAGCAGGAAGATATCTTCTTCTACAGACCCTTAGGGTATTTCTGAATCCATTTCTAAGGATTTGCTCTAAGCTAACCCCAAAATGCACAAATGAAAATGAAAAATTATTTTAACCAGCTTCATGCTTGTGGAGAATGATTGGAAGTTTTTCATGCATTTCCAGTTCTCACTTGATTCCTAACTGCGTATCATATAGGGTAGTATCAGACTAAAATTGCTCTGCTTCTGGATGGAAGGAAAGGTTTTTAAGTTTCCAGTGACTACAGAGAGGAGGGTAAATGGAGTCAGACCCCATCCCTTGCTGTGTTCTGAAGCACTGTTTGCATTTAACTTGTTCTGCAAACACAATGTATAGTCCTGTCCTGAAGATGTCCAGCCAGCCACCTGGAAGTCTTTATGAACAATGTGTTTCTTTTCATTGATGTCATCAGCGTTTCGGTTGTATATGAAGCCAATTTCATGTTCAAGACCAGTTCCAGATTAGCAACTCTGAAAGTCAGGCTCCACCTCTAAGTTCAGAAAACGCCCTGCAACAGAGTGTGCTAAGAAGTAATAGCCATAAGAAGGAAAAAACACCTGTTTGATTATCTAGTAGTGTTGCTTTTTCCCCCTCAAACTGTTGGGATTGCTGGAAGAGCCTCTGAGCTGAATGGCAAGGTGCTGGCAGAGCGGGAAGGTAAAAGGTGGGGGAGGTCAGATGTTTCTTCCTGCTCATCTCCTGCCTAGCACCCATTCGATCCCAGCCTGTAAGAAGGGGGCACTTCAGAAAGCAGCGAGTGGAACTGGTTAGAAGTGGTGTGGCAAGAGAGCTTTACTGGGAAATGTTAGCCGTGAGAGACATCAGTGAACTTCCCTGCTAACTTGCCTGGCCAATAGCTTCTTTCCCCTTGTTTACCTTGTCACTCTGCCAGATGTTTTGGAAAGTGACGTGGACTGAGAGAGTGTTCGGGAGTTCTGCTAGAAACCTCCACTTGAACTTCTAGGTCCAGGATGTCCCATCCTTGGACGGAATTCCTCTCAGTAGTAACACACTGAGCTGGTCCTTCCAAGAAAGACCACCTCAGTGAGAAAGGACAGATTCTCTGGACAGATTCTCTTGACAGATTCAGTTCTCAATGTCTGTTGCCAGCTGAGAGGCCACGTTGTTTTACGAGGCCCCTACAGTACTTAATCCCAGATAAATTACTAGAATTTTGCTCTTTGCTTATTTGCATAAGTATAGGAGTTTGGAAAAAACCCAAACACTGATTATTTACAGCAGTCATCTCTGTTTTAATTTTAACTAGTTCAAAGCACTGGTTTCTATTTTTCTTTCAGCTGATTCAAAAATACTTTGTTGTGATTTTGTTTATGAACTGGGACTTAAATAACTCGTGTCTGGCTTCTGAGTGCCCAGGAAGTAGTTGAACCTCTGCAAAAAATATAAAAACCAAAAGAGTCAGCATGTTTTCTCTTCTTTGTGATTTTCAGTTATTTTTATAATATATAAAAATAAATAGTCAACATGTTTTTTTCTTCTTTTTGGTTTTCAGTTATTTTTATAATACATGGGTAGTTTTCTCAACTTTGAGAAAAAATGGAAAAGCCATAGCAAAAATTATTCTGAGGCACTGCTAGCTTTCAGATGTTGTGGAAGTGCAGTTCTTCTACTATTGGAAGGACTTTGGCTCTTAAGTGGCTTGAAGTGGTGCATAAAACTTATGGCTACTCAGCCCATCCCACTATGATTAAAGTACAATAAATACCTAAGCTGTCACTGGGAAAGTTACTGTTCTCAAGCACAGCCTCATCCTTATTTGCTTCCTGGCTTCATATGAAAGAGTCAGTTAAACATGTGTTATCAAAAGCCACGTTTACAGCTGTGATGGCAAAATTCCAGTGGAATTAAATGGAACTTTTGCCAGTTGAGTCAATTAAATATTTTTATTTCCAGTTTTAGCTTCATCTGGATTAAAAAATGAAAAAAAATCACAACCCTGTGTTATTATACACTATGCTCACAGCTGAACATCTTTAAAAGAGGACATTTTTGGCAGCAGTTTAATTTTTCTTAATTGCAGTATGTAGTTCTCCTCACAGGACAGTATTCCCTTAAAGACAAAATTAGATAAAGAACACCTGAGATTGCCATTTGTGCAGAAACCATGGAAATTTAATCTTCTTTGCTTGAGAATGTGTTCATGAGCTTGGTTTTGTTTTCAATAACTGATGCTATCAGAGTTATCTTTAATGAAGGGTTAGAAATAATTGATTTCAGTTGCTTATTTTGGATGGGGACAAGACATAAAACCACGGTTAACGTGAAGGGGAGAGACAGTTTGATGGTATTGCTGAAGCATGTCCAGAGCACAAACATGAAAGCAGTTCAGGGACCTGAAGGCACTCTTAAATGGCAACTTTTGATACCCACTTTCATTCTGAGGGCAATTAACCATTGCAGTAACTTACATGGAGAGCGATGGCTTGTCTGGCTGGCTCTCTGTAAGCCGTGCTCTACTGGAACCAAAAATGACTTGGGTGAATTTTGAGTGTTCTGCCTTTTATTAGGAGTGCGCCGAGAGGTGTGTGAGTCTGCTAAGTCCATCAGGGAGGCCCATGGCTTTAACTCATGAGCATTTTGCCTTAGGAGCAGGATATTTTTGTGTTGGTGTTTATGTTCTCTTTGACTTGGGTAAACTTTACTGGAAATTAGACTAAAAGAGACCTGAGGCAGACCTTTATCTTGGCCTTCAGTGTTTGCTTTCAAAGAAGGTTTGCCCTGCATGAGATTCATCACTTATTCCAGAATGAACATTTTCTTCTTAGCCTCAGTAGATTTGTTCCATGTTTAGCATTTTGTACTGACATTTTATTCTGTGAACATCACATAGTGGTGTGAAGTTTTGTGTGTGTTAATAATTGTAATTGTGTGCGTGGCAGGCCGTGATTTCAAAATGTTATGGCTGTTGTCTTTGAAGTCACCAAGTAATGTTAGCATGCAGTAGCAGTGGCCCTTGTAGTGAACATTTGTGTAGATTCCAGATGGTTGTAATGGGTCAGTCCTCTTAGGAAAAAAGCAATTCACACAAACAGACTTTGCCTTTGGCAAATGGCAAGCCTTTCCTTGCAGGTCCTGTGTGGTAGAGATAATTTGGATGCATTTACCTTGTTACAAGGCCTGCAGCACAGGTAGAGAATTGCAGTAGATGAGTTTCTGCACATGTTTGAAGCAAGCCAGGGCTAAGCTAATTTCAGGCATCTGGAAAAAAGCACCACCACCCTCCCCACAAAATGATGCAATTCTGGGAAATAAAAGGCACAAAAGGGAAGCAGGCAATACCTTATGTATGCCAGGACAGTGGCAAAGGACCTTGAAGAGCTAAGACAAAGAGCTCATCAAGCGTTGGTTAAAAATTATGTACTCAGTGTGGATTTACTGTTTGCAGTGGTGTTGTCTGTGTTTTCCTTGGGGTTGGGTCACACAATATGTTGTCCTGAAAGCCTCCTGTTCGTGCAGAATACCCAGACCTCCTCAGAAGATACTGAATCCACTTCAGTTCAGCAAGCTCTTATTTGATAAACTTGATGTGAACAATTCTTTGCCAGTGATGGGTTTTAATTACGATTGTTTCCACACTTAGATTTTTTATTTACATATTTTCTTCCATTAGAAATTAGCTTAAGGAGGTAAAAAAGATCTTGTATGACTCCCTGAGGGGAAACCCTATGAGGAGCAGCTGAGGTCACTTGGTTTGTTCAGCCAGGAGGAGACTGAGGAGAGACCTCATTGCAGTTACAGCTTCCTCGTGAAGGGAAGAGGAGGGGATCTCTTTTCTGATCTCTTTTCTGTGGTGACCTGTGACAGGACCTGAGGGAATAGCCTGGAGTTGTGTCAGGGAAGGTTTAGGTTGAATATTGGGAAAAGGTTCACCCAGAATGTGGTTGGGCCCTGGAACAGCTCCCCAGGGAAAGGGTCACAGTATCAGGCCTGACAGAGATCCAGAAGTGTTTGGACAACGCTGTCAGGCACATGGTGTGACGCTTGGGGATGGTCCTGCGTAGGGCTGGGAGTCAGACTTGATGATCCTTGTGGTGCTTCCCAGTTCAGCATATTCTATGATTCTGTGATTCCTTGCAAAAATGAGGTGTCCTCCAGCTGTTTTGCCCTAAGAGGTAGAGGTTACATGAGCAGAGGGGAAGGAAGGAGCCAGTGAGCTGAAACTGCAGATCCTGCCCCACCCAGGGCAGCAGCTGCTTTCTTTCTGCTGTGTTGGTGAAGGTGCTGTGTGTAGGCTTTGACTCAAACTGGGCAAGCTGTGAAGCCAGGAGAGCAATTACCAGTGCCGGGAGGGAGGTCTGGAAAATGGGGGGAAGTCCCCCACACCAGCCTGGATTTGGTGTCTTTGAACCATCCAAATCAAACACAGACTTTATGAGAATTTCCAAGTCACCAGTGGAAACTCAGGGTCTGGAATTTATAGTTTTGACACCTACTCTAGTTCAACATTGCTTATTGTGATGGCTCCATATAGAAAGTGTTTTTATAGGATGCCACAGAGGTAGTGCAGGAGATGGAAAGCTGGAAGGAGGCAGTGCCGTCTCTGAATTACTGGATTTGTGATCTCCATGGATCAGACACAAGAATAGATATTTAGTCCCATAAGCAAGTGCAACAACTTGCTGTGCATGTTGGAATATCAGAGTTTCAGGACTGGGAAACCCTTGAACTGGGCTTTACTGGGGGGTCAGTGATGGAACTCCTTTCTCATGTTTTAGCAAGACTCTGCCACAACTGGTAGCAACTCTCTCCATGTATGTGTAGAACCATCTTGTGCTGAACCATTCTTTGGTGGGTGAATGTTTGAAGGAAAATGTTCTGTGGCACTAAAAATTTGACTTTTCTGGGACGCGCAGTAATTTATAAATAGCTACGAGGCTTGGAAGACTCTTCTGACTTACAGTAGTTGCACCTCGGTGTAGTCCAGAGGCAACTTTCTGCAGGAAGTGGAGCCTGGAAACTGGCTGATACCTCTGCATACCACCTTGATGAAACCACTGTGGCAGCAGGAATATTTAAGACCCCAGGAATGACATTTCCCTTGAGAGGGCATCAGGAGAGGGATGGAAAAAGAACCAAATAATTTTTAATTTTCGTCTCCGTCCTTCTCTGCCATCTGTTTTTAGATGAAAAGTAACATATGGAACTATAACCCTGGTTAAATAATAAACACTGCTCACAGGTTTTGATCAAAATGTGACTGAGTACTATTTCCTCAGGTTTACCAGGTGAGAAAGGAGAAAAAGGCAATCCAGGTGTTGGAACACAAGGACCCCGAGGCCCACCAGGATCCACAGGTAAATTTACATTTGAGGCATCTAGATTAGACCACTCCAACCCACATGTGAAGTAGTTTAGAGCAACTGTGTCTTTCTCCTTAAGTACCAGAAGAGTTCAGGCATCTTAACTGTCATAATTTTCTTACTGTGTAATATGTTATGATGTGCCTCATGATGGTGTCACCCATCACACAAGTATTTTAATTTTCCCTATGACAAACTGCTTCTCCAAGCCCATCTTTTTAAAATGTTTTAAGTTGGGTTTTTTTCAGACATGGGTTCTGGAAGGGTAAAAAAATTAACCTGGACTAATTACATTTGTTTTCTCACTGACTCAAGGTCATATGTAAATGTGAGTTGACAGACAAACATACAGTAATTAAGCACATTATATCACATGGATTTATATTTGGGTCCTGAAAAGGCAGAGAGATGGTGATATCCAGGTCCTGTTGAAACAGGAGTAAAATTGCATTGACTTCATTAGGGTATTCTGACCATTAGGTACTGGTGTCAAGTCAGCATTACCCAGAAACTGCACCGAAAGGGAGTGGGAGGAAACAGGAGCTGTGCAGGCATCCAGGGCTGTCCTTTCCCCATGAAAATCCCTTTCCAGAAGTCTGATGTTTGGTGAAACATTTGCTCTAGTTCTGGCTAAGAGCTGTCTCTGGCAAGGAAGATGAAGCAGCAGCCAGAGCAGAGGCTCATCGGGAGTGGGTCTCCTCGCAGGCTGCTGCTCTGTCCTCCTTGCCAGAGGCAGAAGTCTTTCCCTCAGCTTGCCCAGGGGAGTCAGAGCCAGGATGCTTTGCTCCTCTGCTCAAGCTGTCTCCTGGAAGTGTTTATAGCACACTCAGTGCCATATTTTCCAGGCCAGGAAAGATGGCCTCAAATCCCTGCTTTCATGAAAGACACTACTCAGATGTTTCATCTTCCTGTTCGTGCAGGACCTCCAGGAGAAAGTCGAACTGGCAGCCCGGGACCACCAGGATCTCCAGGTCCACGAGGTCCTGCGGGGCACACGGGACCCCCGGGCTCACAGGGTCCTGCTGGCCCTCCAGGGTACTGTGACCCCTCCTCCTGCGCTGGCTATGGCATGGGAGGTGAGTAGTCACGGGCAGGGGCAGCTGCTGCGTGCAGAGGTGAGGGTGGCATTTCCTAACAGCCCAAGTGAGATGGAGGCTACTGGTGAATCTTGCACTGAAATGTGGTAGCTCCCTCAAAACCTGTGTGCCCAGTGTGGCTGTACTTTGTGGGACTGCAGCACGAAGAGAAGGTGACCCAGCATAGTGACCAAAGGAAAGTGACCACTGTCTGACCCCAGCCTGTGAAACTGATCCTGCCTAGTGGGTTTTGTCCTGTGTTTGTGTAGTTGTATGAGCCTGCTCCATCTCAGTGGTCTGTGTTGAACCCATACCACCTCATGTTCGTGACAGCAGAGTTTTACATTTGTAGTTTTTCAAACGTGTTTCTCAACCTTCCCTTCCATGTGCCTCTGAGTGGCATGAGAGCATGACCCTTACTAAACTTGTAGTAGTGTAACCTGGCACAGGGATGCACGTGTCCGTCATTAACCAGTGAAGCCACCTGGAGAAAATGATTCTTTCTACACCTTCTCTGTATCCTACTTTCCCATCTTGTTATAGCACGGAGAGGCCATGGGAAGAAGTTAACACAATTACCAAAAATTATAGCACCCAACCTAAAATCAAAATCTATTATTAGAGCACTAGTCATTACAAATGTTACACATAAGGCCTATTTGTTTGATGTTTACAGTTTAATCTGCCCCTGAGCTGATTTGTATGTTTTACTTACCTGAATGTTTTTGTTGTCGTCTCTTCCTATCCTTTTCTCCTCACTTCCCCTCCCCGTTGTTCATTTCCTGTTTTAAGGCCCAATCCCTTACAATGGCTACGAATCCAGAAGGTGAAAGGCTTATTCTGGTTCAGGTCTCATTGGGCTGAAGGTCAGAGATGGATGCTGAACTGCTCTGTGCTTTCCAGCAACGATAATGACTACCACTAATGAACTTACAGCTGCTGTACATGCACTTGGCTTCCTGGCACTGCTAAACATTATTGCCTGACCCATTTTTGCCTGCTAATCATGTATTCTAGCCCATAATTGGAATAAGCTATAGCAGGCAGAGTGTGCAGTGTGTAATGAGCACAGTATTACAACTGGACATTTGACAAATTCTGGTGGTGGTTTCCAACTAACTTGGCTGTCTGTTGGTGGGTTTCCAATTGCTCCAGCTTATTAATTTTGTTAAATGTTTTCATTGTTCCTTTATGTGAATAAAAGATGTGTATTTAAAGATTATATATATATATACTCACACACGTGATATAGAAATATATCTATATATAAAATGTCAATTTCCTAATGAATGCTTTAATTTTCTACTCCCCTTCTCCTGTGTTAACCGTATGAATACTCTTGGTGGTGGTGGGTTAAGGTGGATACGGTGAGCCTGATCAAGACATCCCAGTAGTGCAGTTGCCACATAACTCCTACCAAATCTATGACCCTGAGGACCTTTATGACGGTGAGCAACAGCCGTATGTAGTTCACGGGTCCTACCCCTTCCCATCCCCATACTCCCAGTCCTATCCATCACCTCATCTTGCTCAACCAGAATTTACTCCTGTACAAGAAGAGATGGAAGCCGTTGAGCTGAGGTCCCCGGGAATCAGTCGCTTCGCAAGGAGGATAGCCAAAAGGAGCGCCAAGACTCCAGCGCGCACAAAGGCGAATGGAAAAAGTCCCTCTCAGTGAACTATTTAAAAAAGGGAAACATTTTATCTGCATCTGTGTTTGGCCTTTTGTCCAGGTGCCTCACCTGTCACTGAAGATGTTTACAGGCTCTTATGTTAAAGGAGAAAAACATGTTCATGGCCAGTTGACACAACAAATAATGGTAATTATCTTGCATGCCGTAAGTTTAGTATGTTAGTGGGTTGGTGCTAGATGATGATGAAAGGTCACTTGTAGATCTTTCTCTGGAGTACTGTTCCATTCACTCTTCAAACTGTATCTAAAAAAATGCATCCGGCAACGTGGTGTACGTAGAACCATTCACTAAAGTTCATGTTTTGTTATCCATTTTTTCCCAGTTGATTATTTTGTTTGTTTTGGATGAATTGCTTTACTAGCAGAGTAACCTGACTAAATCCACTGGATAACAATGCATCAGGTTTCCTTGCACCTGGCTTATTATCCTTTTGCAAAGATTTCTTACATTAACAGACCATTGTTTTCTTAACTCACCTAAAATAATACACGAGAATGTTCCGTGGGAGCACACTGATAATTTATTGTGAACCTCTTTCATTTCTGTTTTGTATGCAAATAAAAGTGGCAAGCTTTTGTATGGTAATTATGTATTCATTTGATTTTTAATTCCAAACAATTGCATTAGATCTTCAGGGGACAGAATGTAATGAGAAGGAAATAAGTTTCCTGTTTTCAACACTTTCGGGCAACAGTTTTATTTTAAAGGACGCAGGCACTTAGTATTAACATAATTTAGCCTTATTTTAAAAGTTATATATGGACAAATGTAGAGAGTAACTATGAGCTGAGGTAGCTGTGGATGTGGATGAGCTGAGGATGTGAGATTTCACATGTCGACATGCCCAAGTCACAAGACTGGCAGGTGTAGCTGGGATGGCAACTTGGATCAGCTAATGAGGAGAGGAAGGCAAAATGCCAACCCAACCACTTGAGCATAGAGCAATTCATTATCTACAAACAAACAAGGTAAGTTATAAAGTGACTCAACAAACATATTTTATAAACAGAACAGCACTGGAGACGATTTAGCTCAAAACTGGCCATGTAAGTTGAAAGCATAGGTTTGGAACAACCCTTTTTCTTCAGCCCTATTCAGACGTGGAGAGACTGTACTGTACCATCTTCCTGCTCATCCTGGACTGGGAGGGCATCTATCCATGCCCTACAGAAGAGAAAAGCCTGTCATGTTTGGCCTCTGGCCACTGCCACAGCTCCCTCAGCTCACCAGGAAGATGAGTGGGTTCCTTTACTACGTAACCTCAAATTATCTTGCTTAGAATTCTACTACTAGTAGTACTACTTCATTAGTAGCACACACCATGTGCACACGTGAGTAGCAGGCTCTGGCTGGGGGCTGGAGAACTTTCTAGGTTGTCTGTCTGTTTTCTCATTACTTCTTTCACCTGTGATTCCAACAATTTTCTTGGGGAAAGGTGATAGAAGTTGATGGAATGTGAGTTGAATGTCATTTTCTTACCTGCACTTGCATTTAAAATAGAAGGTAGAAAAGTGTAACATAGTTTATGGAATTTATTCTTCAGCAGCTTAGCCCCACTTGAGAGAACACTGAGGCTCCATGTGAGCACAGCTCTCTCACACATGCAGGTACCAGAGCCTGGCACATGCAGCTGACATTCAGAGATATTATTAACACTAAATACAGAAATGCCTGTGTCACAGGATTAATTTCCCTGCTGGCACTGGCTGTGAACACCTGTGTTAATTTACCCTAATTAATTTACCCCCAACTCTCTCAGCCCTCCCTGGCTGGCCCACTCCTATCCAAGTTGTACTGATACAGCTCCGAGTTCTGCCCGAGATATGCTGACCTGCGGGTCCTGTGGAAGTGACAGAAGTTCACTGATGAAAAAAAATCAGCTTTTAAGCAATTCTGCCCAAGTTATCTTTAAAAGAGTTTGAGTCTCCTGCTCACAGTGCATAGTGAGTTTGTCCTGACTGGCTGTCCTGCAACACTAAATCCAAATCTCAAGTTCCTGTGGGACGACAGAGAGTGATAGGACAAAACCAGGGATGCAGGGACACAGCATAGTCAAAGTGATCAAAGTAAGGCAATTGGTGTTATTTGCTCTATGTAACAGCCTGATGGCAACAGCCTGACCAAATCCCGGAGGGACACACACAACCCTCGCTGCCACCGCCACCGCCACCTCCGCCTCACACCACAGGGATGTGCATGTACTGAATTAAACAGATGACTTGGGGATAATAAAGTGGCCGTACTCATTCCAATTTTATAACAATTTATAGTCTAAAGCACAAGCTTGAACAGCAGTAGTTAATTTAACTTTATATTTACTGTGCCATTTAATGGCACCCTACTGCCCAGAATGCTTCTGATATCATTGGTCATGCGGTCACTTGCTGTACATACTTTGGTAATAAAAAGTAACTAACTAGTGGGCACTACCCAGTTATAAAAATATTATTCAGGAATTGTATGTTTGCAAAAAATAGTAAGACAGAGTCAAGTCAAGATTTTCTCCAAAATCCAGTCTCTGAATAAGAGAGAGTCTCGTATTTTTTCCAGACCACCTAAGAAACTGAAGTTGCCGACTGGAGTGATCAGCACATGATGAACAGCTGATGCCACACAGATCTTACTAATAAACTCTATGTACTGTGTCCTTTCACAGAAAAAAAGCATTTATTGCAACCTAGGGCTTTTAAAAATACTTTTCCTAATTAATGAAATGTAGTTACTGACTGGGAAATAGCTGCACATTCACTAGGTAGGAATGTTTCCTGGGCTACGCACAAGAAAGGCCCAATACCAAACGACTATTTTGCGTAATGAAATAAAGCAGTATTTTTCCTCTGGTATGATGTTTTGTATGAAAGAAATGTAGAACACTCATTTTCACCAAACACTGTAAAATTTGGCAGATAATGTTATCAGTGCTTCCTACAACACAGAAAACAACAGGTGCTTCACTTACAGAATAGTTTTGCCTTGAGAGTTTTCAGTGCAGCAAAGCAGTAAGGAATCTCAGGGAAGTAACTTGCAAAAGCAAAGTATTTTTACAACTTTTTTTGCATCATTCAACATTTAAGTTTGGTTCCCTCATTTGTCTTTCTTAATAAAAATGTTGCTGCTTTGTCCTGTACGATGTTCTTTAAAGTAAGTAAGGCATGTTCCTGTGACTTGAATGAAAATCAGATTTAGGCTTAAGGGGGAATGAAAGGAAAAGGAGGAGTATCTCTCTGTGATCTGCCTTTAGTGCCTGTTATTTCAACAAGCTCTTTAATGAAATCTACTCTACACTTGCTTGTCAGCAGACCTCCTCCTAGTGAGGAAGAGTCACTTCACACACTGCACAGCCTGCAATGGGTGTTTGGTGTAACCAGCACTGGAGTCCAGAGTGTGCCACCTTCAAAAGCCATGCCTGGCTGGAGCAGTGCTCTGCCTGGCCACTTCCCAAAGCAGAACCTTATGGACACCGAGTCCCCAGTGACAGTCATGTAACATCTCCACATCAAGAATGAAATACCATTAGGAATACATTTAATGACATTCAGCTGCTAGAAAGCAGAGCCAACCCTGCTGTTGTTATTCAGCACAGCCAAGATTTAGATGTTACAAGTTACAGATGAGCAGTGGTCTGAAAAAAATAAGATGATTAAGAAAGTAGCAGTTGTCATTTTGTTCCTTAGAGCACAATGTATCAAAAGATGGCCAAAGCTAAGGATGAAAAATTATGGCTGGTAACCATAATTATTCTCTGCTCCTCCTGCATGGAATTCAAGATTTGCAACTTTAATAGTGAGCTACTTCATCTCAGTAGTCAATCTATGAGATGCAGATATTCATTACAAAGGTATCAATTCTTTAATAATAGTATCAAACCAAATGTCATTAACAAATACCAGATCATACAATACAGAGTACAGATAGTAATAACAAGATAATATCTATTCGTAGAGCTGTTTCAAATACAGTAAGTTTGCTAACAGCTGTCAGAAACATTCAGTATAGAATGGTAGACTGAGATGCAGATGCTTCCATTTTAGAAGAATTATCTTTGCTGGAGGGGAGACACTCCTGATGGCACTTCTTCTTTTACTGTTATTACTTCATTCGAAAATCTTTAGGTCTGTGGGAGGAAAAAAAGTGTTTTAAGAAATGTATGTGCACTACAGTGGCTTTGCTTTAAAGCTGCAGTAGCAGCCTGGTCTAGTTTTATTTCCTTACTCCAGTGCTTCAAGTATTTGACACAGAAGAGTATTTTCTGGATTACAAAAACAAGACAGAACAAATTAGAGAAATTTACTAAGACCGCTAGGAATTTACAGACATCAGGACTAGCTGGTCGCTCCTACTTTCCTAGGCAAAACAAAAAGCATCTTCAACCAAATGCAGTCTCACAGGGCTTTAAACACAGGCAGTAATTTGTCGCCACTTTAAAACACTGAATAATCCATGCATAAGATGACAAGTTTTAGTTAGCACAGCCCACCACAACACTACTAAAACAGTTAAAACTGATGATTTAAAAAAACCCCTAATTTGAATCTTTTAAGTTCTGCAATCCCCTCTGCTTGGATGATAAACGTGGAAGACATTCAGATAGAAGCAGACTGCTGTCCACCATCCTCTGCAATTTCCTATTAAGGCACATCACTCTCCCTGCCTATCACACATCTACTGGCTGTAGGAACCACATTCTCCCTGAAACTCTGCAGTTCAGACAAGCTCACGGTTTTTAGAATGCTGAGTTTGCAGACTAGATGCATGTCTACATCCCGAAGATGTCCTGGAGAGAAGCTGCTCTCCCCTCCTGGGCTCTCCCCAGCCACTCCCCAAACCCCACACTGCAGGCCAGTGGTCTCTGAGGTGCCTGGGACATGCAGCCCCACCCCACACACACCTGCAGCCTGGGGGGACACAGTGCTCCTCACTGCTCCTCTCATCTGTGAATCACAGCAGGTAGGGAAACTCAGCAGCACTCAACAAGAGAGGTACTAACAAAGCTTTTGTAGGCATTTAAAGGGATACAGGACCAGATTTGCTGTGAAGCTGAATGAAAAATTCTGGAATACAGGAAAACGGGCAAACCACTATGCTAACCAAGTTAAATTTCCAACGGTGGTAAATTTTATCAGTAATTTAGCTCATCAGTGGAAATGAAAAGCAGACAGCAATGGAATCAGGCAGCTTACTTTAAAGACTGAGAGCTTAGATGGCTGCACAGATACCACACAGAAATCCAACACTTACTTAGGCCCACATTGCAGTTCTAGAATTTGTCAAGCAATAGCACTGCAAAGTGAAGTCATTCACACAACCCTTGCATGAGACCATAGGTTCTCATGTGAAAGCAACTCTGGCATTCAATTTGTATTACTTCAAGAGTAGCATATAAAATTCTGTGAATTTTATGGAACAACCATAAAGAGCTAGTGTTCATACTATGATAGATCACAAAGCTTCTTTGTTTCCCATTTAAACAGCAAATTCCGTTTTAACATTTGGACTTGTACCTTTTGTGCATAACAGAACTGCTGCAAACACCATGTATGTTGTTTACATACTTGCAAAATGTTGAACTTGAACACAGTCAATATTTGATGGCTGATATGCACTGGAAAGTCAGTAGCGTTTCCTAGAATCCTGGACTTCAGTGCTTGCAGATACTCATAGAATCACAGAATGATTTGTGTCAGAAGGGACCTTAAACATCATCTAGCTCCAGCCAGCCTCTGCCATTCCACATTTGGTTACTCAGATCCCACCCTGCATGTCAGAATAGGTATTTCATTATATCAAACTGTTCGTGGAGTAGTAAGAGTGTTGGATTTTGAAAAATTCTCAGCAGTAACTTAGAAATTTTATCACTGCACCCATCCTAGACTGGTGAACCATGATGAAAGATTTTAGCCAATGCAGCATGGCAAAGACATGCTTGTCTTACAGCTTACAGTTATTACTCTTTTTTTAATTGGCCAGTTCATCCTCTTGTGCATTGCTCAAAGGATTTTGCATTTTTCTATGAATGGCTTACTTAAAACTTGAATCTAGGGCTATGCTGGATTGCTGCAGAGCTACAGGTCTCACAGCACTTTGTTCTGGGGTGAAAATCCTTTTTTTCCTTTCTTGGTTCTAATCTGCATTTCAACTTTAATGCTCATTGTCTTAAAATTTAAATGCATAAAAATGCATAGAACACTGGACTCTTAGTTCGCAGTCTTATGAAGTTAATGAAGCTTAAAGGCAGGATTTTCCACACTGAAACACTTGCATGAACAAATACAAAAGGTTTTAAAGCCTTTTCTATTGCCACAGTAGGCTTTTATGCCCACTAGTACTTGGCTTTTGGACTGCTTTTGAAGAGTCCTTGGCACTAGGAAAGCTAAGCCTTGGAAAACACTGCCTTTGGCCAAAGTGTTATAGGCATTTTGTCAGACGAAGAGTATGAACCCACAAAAACGTTGTCTACTCAGAGAGAATGAAGAACTACTTGTGAGCATCAATGGGTAACTGCTCATTGATAAGTGACATAAATCCATGCAAGAGTCTTCTTCTTTGATGGCAGCGCTCTTGCCCTTCCTCAGCAAAGCCCTGAGTTTATGCACTTGGAACAAAGGAAATGCTATCTCCTAGAACAGACAGTTCAGAAATTCACCCAAAGGCAAGACTTCACATAGCTGCTTCTCCTCTTCTTCTTTTTCTTTTTTTTAAGCAACTTTCTTGGGGGAAAAAAAAGCTTTGCTATAGAGTGACAGCAGTCTCCAAGACAAGGGGAAACGGGAATATGGGAACCAATGTCTCTGCAATCTATGCTGAAAGGCAAACTACTGTAGGTTCATTGAAAATATGCAATGTTGGTCTGTGCAGATGTCTGCCACCAAAACGTGTAAAAAATATTTGTCTAACATTTTTATACTCCACATAAAAAGCATTAAGACAGTCCAGTGAATTCTAGGCAAAATACTCAGCAAATGAAATCAACATCCTGTTCATTACAGGAGGCCACTCAATGCTTCTCTTTTAATGAATATTTTACCACTGAGTAAAAGGAACTGAAGAAGGGGTCCTAAGCTCTGATTACAGCTTTTAAATTTCTTAAATCTGCCCAGGGAGGTCATGGATTCTCCCTCTCTGAAGACATTCAATACCCACCTGGATGCATTCCTGTGTAACCTGCTCTAGGTGACCCTGCCTTGGCAGGAGGACTGGACTGGATGATCTCCAGAGGTCTCTTCCAAACCCTCACAATGCTGTGGTTCTGTGAATTCTCCCGACTTTTATCTATACTCACAGCTATCAGAAGAGAAATACAGCTGATGTAAAATGCTGACAATCCACAGTCACTGAACCCCACAAAACAGATAAACCTGCACATATGTCCAGTTCCTAGGATCAGCTTTTGAGATGGAATACAGAAGGGTCTTAGTGGTCCTCACTGTAACTGGTAGAGAGCTTACTTCCCAAAACTCTGCAAAATTAATGCATTTCACATTAAATGCTGTCTTTTGAAACGGATGCCAGCTCTACACTCTGCAATGTAAAAAACTAATGGACTGTGAGAGTTTTCCAATTTACAGGATAACAGTAACTTCTTTCCTCTGTACCCCACCTCAAGAAGTAAGACCAAGGGCAAACTAAACCCAAGAACATGGGGAAGGCCTGCCTTTCTTCATGGGCTTTAGAGATGACTTAAAGAGGCTTCCATCCTTGGGCTAAAGCTTGTCATTGTACCTTCTCTCTTCAGTGTCTATGCAGATTTCACTGGAAATGAAAGTTTGGAAAGCACTGCAGAGGGTAGAGCTGCCATCTGTATCATTAATTAATACTGAAATTTGGTGATTATACATGTGCTTCCCTAGCAACTCCAACCAACTCCAACATACACCACTTTGTGCAGCTGCATAAAACAAGGTTGTCTTTAACCTAGGTCAGTTCTCTGACTCTCCATTCTGTTGCCACACAAGCAGAATGGAGAGGCAGGAAAAGTGATGGATGATTCTTAAAACCAAGCCTCATTGCCAGAAAAAATGCTCATGAAGCTATGACCTCAGCCTCTGAACATCTCAGATGGCAAACAGAAACTAACAGCACAAGAAAACCTACCTGCATATTTGCAACTATGATGGGACCCCCCACAGCACAGAATATTCTATACTCTTTTTTGGTGTGATGTGAAATATCCTCTTCCAAGGGTATTTTTCCTGTCAAAAAAAACCAGGACAGAGACCCTCTGCAATAGTTTAATGTGGTCAACTTACAACTCCTGGAGTGAATACTTATTCAATCAGCTCTGAAGAGACTTGCTGCAGAGCTCCATCTTTATTAAATTCTTGTGAGCACATTCAAGCAATGATGTTTCCCTTTGCCTAGCAACGTTTTGTGGAGGTAAAACAGCCTCAGAAAAAATAAAATAAGGGGGGGGTGTGCGTATTATTCTATGAAGGCCAAAACTAAGTAATCACTAGTCTGTGTTATACTGCAACTAACTTGATTTCAAAAAATACAAAGGACAACTTCATAATCTTATTTCTAAGCAAACAACTGAAAACCTTGTAACATCTTACAGCAGACACATGAAAAACAGCATTACCTCAAAGAAATAATAAAGGTAAGGCTGTAGAGTAATATATGGCACTATTTCATATGTTACAGCAGTTATTTTACAATCCAGACAATCTTTCAAAAAATATTTTCTCTTAATTTTTAATGACTTGGAATACCTCTTCAAAACTACTTATTTTAATCCAAATTCCTTTGTTTCTTAGAACTTCTAAATGCACTGGGATTAGCTATAACAATGTAATTCACAGACAACATTGCCCTTCCTTCTTCTTCCAAAAGAAGTTACACATCTGCCTAGTTTCCTCTACTGCATGCTGGTGATAAACAACACTTGGTAACACAACCTTATCTTCTTTCAAGCTCCAAAACTCTGGATAGTCATCTCTTCATAAATAATCCCTACTCACACTGCTTTGCAGTTACGTTGCATTGTCTGAGACTTTTCAGAACATGTTTTATGAATTCAAATCTCATGGAATTGTTGCAGGCATTTGCAAACCTGTGTTAATGACTGCTAATGGTTTCAAACATGCCTCTGCTGAAGAATTAAGACTGTCAGTGCTGCACAAGGAGTGACCTGTCAATACCTGCTCTTGACTCAGCAATGCACACCTGGTGTGGAAGCTCTGAAGATCTCAAATTGTAATTTTCTGTTCACCTGTGGGCAATCATTTCATCATTGGAGCACATGACCCAGAGAGCCGCAGTTCCCTGGAATTCCTGCACTCTCAGCAGCAGTAACAAGGAGTGTTCAGAAAGGATTTACTCTTGCGTCAGCACTGCAAAAGGTCAGTGCCTTAAGGCTAACTAATGTCACAGGCTAACAGAGTGACAGATGAAAGCAGTGGTACAAGAGAAAAAGTTGAAGAGGATAGGCTTAGAATTCTGTTAAGATTTTACTGCTTTCATGAATGAAACTACTCCAGATGCATGAAAACCCCCTTAAAAACTAGTAACTGTCCTGTAGGAAAGGCACATCCATCTCTTCCATTCACAACACTTTCTATTACCTGAAAAATTTAATGTCTGGCAGTATTCCCATTTGCATAGGTTATCCTTCAAAAACAAAACCAAAAACGTACGAGTCTAAACTCGTAGTTATCAAAATATTTTAAGATTAACTCATTCCAGAGGGTTCTAGGTCTGTAGCTTCTGTTAGCTTTTTATCCAGCGCCCTTCTTTCCCCTTTCCCCCACCCTGTTTCCTGCTGAACAGTGTAGAGCTCCCCAAAAAACTGAAGGGGTCTTCAGCATGACTGTGTAGTTTTACAAAAGCTCTCCCTAGCTTTCTTACACAAGTTTCAAGAATTTTAAGAAACAACAAGGATAAAATCTCCCCAAACTTGGCTGAAAAACTAGACCACACAAAAAAAATAATTGGTGTTCAAGTACTTCTAACCTACCCCTAATTTTTTAAAGTACTTAACCAACGATATCCACTGGCTCGTAAATGTTTCATTTAGGGGAGTTTATAAACAACACTGTTTTGAACAGATGACAGATTGGGGAAGACCAATTAGTGAAAAGATTTTGTGGACTGACCATGCCACTTAGTTACTAGCCCTCAGCCACTCTCTGGTCACATCACCCTGTGCTAGCAGGCACACTTGATCTGTATTACTATGATGCTCTTCTTCATAATTCTGGAAATCACCACCACAGGAATGTGGAATTATTACTAACTGATGACAGTTGTCTGCTTACACAGAACAGTTCTATGGCTCATCTTTCATATCCGCTTATTAAGGGTAATAGGTGGATTTTAGTCTTTCCTTGTAATAAAAGGTTCCAAATAATTTGATTTTGTCTAAAATTAGTGTGCAATTCACATAGCATGAAATTTGCTGTCTATCTGGCAGACACTTTCAGGTTAATTTATGAATAAACTATGAAATTTTGAGTATTTTAGGATTCATTTTTATAGACAAATTTCAACACGGACACGTTGCTGTATATTCCGAAACAAGAGGCATATATGTATTTTTCAGGTACACTTCACAAGTTGTGCCAAAGTCAATAGCTATTAGGTAAGGGAACGATAGCTAAAGGGGACTTCTGAATACATTTCATCTTTTTCACTAACCACACTAGTAAATCAAAACCCAAGGATCAGACATAGCTATCATTCCCTGTAAAACCAAGTTATGTGGTTACACTCAAACATACACAGTTTGGTACTAAGGGGGGATGAATTAATTTTCTACTCATGGTGCACCTACTATCCCATGGCAACTCTATGCCTCTGGTAAAATAATCACTGAAATAGCTAGTGATATTTCAACTATCATAAAATTTCCAATTCAGACTGTGGCCTATTCTACGCCATCAACTTGCTCTGCTCAGGCACAAAAACTGTTTCCATGTTGGTGCTGTTCCCATGCAGACTCTGTTGTCTTGGCTAAAAAGCACTTCTACAAGTATAACTTATTTTGCTTGGAGAATAAACCACAGTCACAGAAGCTGTATTTTGTAACTAGAGTAAGAAAAGGTGATACTGCTGTGACAGTACAGCTATAGCGACTAACCCTCTTCTGACAAACAAAACTTAAGATGTGTATTTTGTGGTCCTCAGCTGCAATTTGTTTGCTTTTTTCTACATAAAACTAGCATTTGTAATTTTTAAAAGGTGTCCTTAAATCAAGTTATCTGAAATGCATTTAGGTACTCTTAGTGAAAGTAAGGA
This sequence comes from Origma solitaria, assembly GCA_013397895.1. Lineage (NCBI taxonomy): Eukaryota > Metazoa > Chordata > Aves > Passeriformes > Acanthizidae > Origma > Origma solitaria. The sequence continues at coordinate 58,006 of VZRL01001285.1, read as the reverse complement.
CGGCTTATTGCAATTTAAAATAAACTGGTTACAACCTTGGTTTCTGTAAAAACAAACCGAGCAAAATTGATCTAAGCATTTTAAAACTTACGGTAATTCCCAGATTTTGACCTTGATTATATGAATTCTGTCTGGAAAATTATTTAAGTTAAATCAATGGAAAGTACATGTAAGCTTCATCATGTTAAGATGATGCTTTTTGAAAATGAAAGGTTTCCCTTTTAGCGATATATTCTGCTAAAAACTGTAGGACTGTATACAGGACAGCACTGTACACTTGGCTTTGGACGAAGAATTACGTTATTCTTCAAATAAACAGAGAACTGGGTGAAGGAATGGTGAAATACTTTCCAGACTTACTGTCAGCAACAGAAGTGAAAAAAAGGAAATCTAGACATTTATAAAAGAGTGATTAAAAAACAATCTGATTTCTTCTGGGCAAGTAGTTCAACAGTATCATATACAACCATTCTCCTATTGCTTGTCAAATTTCCATTAATTTAGTTTCTATTCTCACTTATGAGAGAAACAGGTTTTAAGGGAAGGGGAAAGTAGCTTTGGAACTTTCCTTTTGGGATCCTTTTCAGACAGTTCAAGTAAAAGCGCCCAGTTATCCATTTATTATCTCTTACCTTCAACTCTAGTTTTGGATACAACATAAGCTGCCTCCAGATAAAGGGTATGAGAATCAGTAGCACTGATCTGCTTTTAGGCATGCCAGAGAAAAGTCAGTAATTCAATTCAATAGGCTAAACAATCTGAACATGAATTTGTTGGATTTTTAAGATGATTGAGTTACTGACCCTTCTTGATTAGTGTCCAGTTGCTGCCTGTGGCTAAAACCTAATGTAGTGGAGAGCAATTTTCTTCTTAAGTATCTGTGTGGCTTTTTGTCCACAGGAATTTAGATCCAGCTGTGGTAGTCTGAAATGTGAGACTTGATTACCTCCAAATCTCCTGTTAAGTGAAATGCTACACAAAATCCTGAGACATTTTTATGCCCTTACTATTTAAAAAAAAAAGTTACCACTGATAGTTCCCAGATTTGATTGGGGATTAATGATCTCCAGTTAGTTCATGTAATTTCCACCAAGAGGCAAAAAGGCCACAGAAAATGTGCTGCCAGAGAGACTCCTCGAAGAGAACGTTGGAACAGAACTGGGCTGTATTGGCAGGATAGCTTTTTCCTCGTTTATACAGTTTGTTTTTCAGGAAAAAGTAAGACTGGCTCCAGTCTTTTACAGAAGTTTGTGTTGGCCAAGTCTTCTCTCAACACTGCTACATGCCAGCCCTCCTCTGTGAGAGAAGATGAGCACTCGAGTTGGAGGGGCACTACTTAAGCCCAAGATAAGAACCAAATATTACCAAGTGAGGCATGATATAGAACACAATTCAAATCCTAAGAAGCTGTGGACACAGTCTATAACTAAACGGGAATTAAGGAAAAGACTGGAGAAATTTATTTTGGTACCAAATTTTTAAAGGCTAATGAATAAACTTGAAATGCTCCTTCTAAAAATAGCTCAAGACCCCACCATCTTTGGCGATGGCTTTATGGCTTTCCCTCTGCTCTTCACAAGGTAACTAGAGTAGCCACTCCAATAATTTTTCCTTTATTTTACCTCATATTTCATTGTAGGAAAAAAAGCATTTTATAAACTGAGTAATAATTGCAAGTTGTAATTTGTAACACAGCACATCACTGGAAATACTCCAAATGTAATTTCTCTATGCAATACAATGTGAGGTGTCTTTTGGTATTGGCTCCTTATGATGTTATCTGAAGAAATTAACAGACAAAAAACCTAATAAAAAAAAAACCTGTCAGCATCTTGCATATATAAAAGGGCTGTTTAGAACATCATTTCAGCCACATAACTAGGTTATCTCATGCTTCTTCTTCTGCTCTGTTATTACATCCCAGAAATAAATTGTGCAAGTAAAAATAGAAACTTGCATTAGAAATTGTAGAATTGTGCAAGACAACTACTGCAGCAGTTCTTGTAAGAAAACAGACAGAAAAGGCAGCTGTGGCTGAGAGGAACTCTTAATCCTCTTAAGGCTTAACTCTTAAGCCTTTCTGTTTACCAGTGCCCACAAATTTGTTTGCTGGGAACATCACAGTTCGCTTCTGGTTACCTGAGTCTGGTGAGGCTTGCTTTAAGGACACAAAACTGGGGAGGAACTGGAAGTGGCACAGAATATGTACGAGGATTATTAGAGCCATCTGCAGTTCACAGGCGTCCAACATGCTTGTGTTTCATCACCTACAAGCTTTTCTCTCTGAGAACATTGTGATTTTCTGCTTTCAAAGCCACAGAGTGTTGCTGACAAACTTCCAGGAATCTGTGTGCCACGGAATGGGGATGACATACAGTGTCAGTGCTGGGACCCTGCCTAACCCATGCTGCTCAGCTGGAACAAAATTACAGCTTCAGACCAGGCTCTGCAACCCCCTGCCTCAAAGCAGGATATACAGATGGGGGCAGAAATCAGACAAGTTACTCAGCAACATAAACACTAAGAAGGTGTTTGGTTTTCAAATGCTGAATTTCAGAGTTTACAATATATCAAGCTTTAAAAACTTCCAGAGTGCAGAAGAACTTGTTCCCCCAAGGACAAGCAAGGAGCTGTCTGCCTGAGGGGAGCTCCTAGGAGGGCTGGCAGTGGACCAGGCACTCAGTCTGCACACCAGCACCAGCCTGAGCACACTCCATGGAATCAGACAGCTCTGCTTTCTTAGGGCAAACTCCCAGGAATGCATCCATCTCACTGGAACAACACAGAGCTGCTGTTCTATATATATGGTAACATTCTTATTTAAATACTTCTTGAAAAACAATTTCCTGCCTTTAAAACTGTCTCAAAACATATATATGCCCAGACAGTTAAACAACTTTGAAATGGTATATAACAGGAAAATTTACCCATGAATCTGATGTATCCTTTTTTTTTATGGAACAGAATTGTTTGCTTAGTCATATGTGACTGGTAAATTCTGTGATGATTTCTGTTTAAAACTCACTTAAAAGACATACAATCTGAAATTTCAAACACATGTGAAATAAAGGTTTCATTCATGGTAAAAAAGCAAACTCTGTCAAAGGAACTAGTTTTTTATCTTTTTCCCCTTGAAATATGTCTGGAAGAGACATAATTTACTTTCCTGTATCTACATGGTTTTCCATCACGCTTACTTCAGACATCTCCATGGAGGATCTAAGAACCTCTGCAGAAGTTGGTAAGTCAGCTGGCTCCAAATACAGATAAAAGGAGAAAGAATGCTCAAAGAAAGCCTCTCTGACTAGAAATATACTGACATTTAATTCTCCCCTTTCATGGAGCAGGATCCTTCTTGACGTCCTATCATGGTGGAAGGAGGGGTGATGGGAAGGCTCTCCACTCTGAAAACCAAAAGATTTTCTAGGTTTCCACACCAGTGCTTTTCTTAAAAACTATTTCTCTATTTTAGTGGTCCATTTGGATACCCTGTATTTCTCTGTGGTGAGTTAGTCTCCAACTACTAACAAATTGCAAGTTGTAGCAATTGTTTGCAATTTGTTGTTTGCAAATTGTAATTTGCAATTACCAGCAAAACAGCCTTAAAAAAAAACCCCATCTACAGCCAGAACACTTTGGTACAAAATATAGCTAAAATGTCCAATGAGATCATTAGCAGCACTGAGCATATTCTCTTCACCTTCCAAATGAAAATTTACATTATTATTTCCAATTGAAGGGAAAAAGGGTATTTTCCTTCTAATGCTAGTAATTTCTCATATAAATTCAGTTATTTACATTCATTCCCTATTATCTATTTATGGCTGGTTTATATACAGTAAGGCACATTTCTTGAGTATAAGTTTTAATGTAAAACCATAGAGTTTAATTTTCTAGTTATAATTTTGTTTATCTGTATTTATAGCCTTACATACCTTTAATCAAGCTCTGTTTTTCATTTGATTTTTTTCTGTTAAAGCAAACAGCTATTTTAAAGGGCTAATGTCAACCTTTTTTTTTCTGCAGAAAGAAGATGAACCACTAACATTGTCTCCCTCTAACTCCTCTCCTTTTTCTAATCGCTCTCAGAGGTGTTTTGTTCCCTTTTGAACCTCTACACTTTGGAAAAGTGTAGACCACTGGGTGGTCACCAGGCTCAGACCTTCATGGAATATAAATAATAATTAAAACCAAAAGACACATAAGGCAGGAAGGATTATTAAAACCATCTGAAAGGAAAAAAAAAAGAGTTTATAGCTTTTCTGCATCCTTCATTTTTTGGTTTATTGTAAGGACTGCTCTTATTACATGGAAGCTATCTATGGGCTCTGCAGAAGCTCACAGATCCAAATCCACATCAATACTTTTTACATCCCAAATACAAAATGCAGGGGACAGAGGACAAGAACAAAATACTACTCATTTTAGCACTGTGTGTTCTCACCCAGATTTCTAAATCCTAGTAGAGATTAACAAACAATAGCTCAAGGAAAAGCAAAACAGGACTAACACTGTTAACCTATGCACTGGGTTTGTTAAACACAGTTTATTCAAACATTAATCTATTTTACTATCTATGTTTGTTTGCTTTCCCCATATATAAAGAACCACAGAATAATTTGCATCGAAAGGGACTACACTCAAAGAGCAATGAACTTCAACATTACATCAGATTACTCAGGAACTATGCAGTGAGTTCTGAGCATCTCCAGGGCTGGAGATTCCCTGGGCAGCCTGTCAGCTGAAAAGAATGAAATGACAAGGAACCCAAACAGAAAGTCAGTCTGGCATTCTGAGATACATGTGTATTTCTGCAATATTTGGATTTCTACAGGACAGCTTGTTCCCTCTTCACGTTTTCTCTTCTGAAATAATTTTCACGTCAGGTAGTTGTTTTTTCAGTACATCCCAAATTATCAGATTTATACAACAGTGTTTTAACCTAACTTCCCTCTGGTTTGTTGAACAAAGCTGTCCCCTTTTTGACTTATTTTTGAAAGAACATTTGTGCTATATACCTCTAGAAAGAAGAATATGTAAATAGAATATGTAAATACTTGTATTTTTGTTGCTTCTCCAGTCTTTCACAGAAATATTGTAATAATGCAACACTACTTCTTCCATGGCTTCACATACTGAAAAAGCTCAGAACACAGATTCTATTACCACTGCATATTCATACACCCTTTCTTTTAATGTGTTTGGTGCAAAGCTGTCTACTCTCAGACACTCCAGCTGGCATTTTAATCTGAACAGCGACCACTATGGTTCACTTTAATCCCCCTTTTGCAGACTTCTGTATTTTACTTATCATATCAGAAAGTTGTTTTACCAAATATGCTCAATTCTTTATCTTTTCCAACTAAGCCCTTCCCCACACAGAAATCTGAATGCCAGAGAATCAAAATACACTTTCTCCTTTAGATAGGAAAAACATTATTATTTTTCCCATTACTTCATATTGGAAACTCCTCCCAAGATCAAAACTGCTAAAAAAGTGAGCTGAAGGTTGAATTAAAACTTATCTGACACCAACAATGGTCTGGTTGCAGGCCAGGACAAGAAACTGAAATTACAACAGCGATTAGTGGAGAGATGGTAGATAACCATCTTCATTCTTATCTCTCTGCTAGATCCTAGCAGTTCCTGAGAGCAGAAAAGAAGGCAGGACAAAAGTCCAACACAACAAGGGTTATGTATGTCTCCAGGCCTTTAAATGTTGCTCTAAGTGAGTAGTTGGCTGAAGGGAAACTTCTGTCCCAGTCTCTACACTCAGAGCATTAAAATTCTCCCAAACTCCCATTTGTTTTTCCCTACCCCACCAAGAGGCCACTAGCTCCACTTCTCTCTAGCATTCTCTCGCCCATTTTAGACCCAGTATTCTGTTCCTCTCAGGCCCACCTATTCCCTGTTTTTTCTCACCATAATACCTACTTGAGCTCCCCAACCCTCCCACAGGAGAAGCACTATAATCCTCTGAGTTGAAAGCTTCCAAATCTGCTACAGGATTTCTAAGTCAGCAGCACTCCCCAACTCCCGTAATTGGCACAGAGTAAAAAGATTGTATACAGAGAGCAATCACCAGCAATCAATCCAGATGAGACTGCAGAGGAGAGAAATACGAAAAAAAAGGGAATGCTTATTTTCTCTGTGCTTTGAATTCCTCCAGAGGGAATGGTTCCAAGACATGACAGGAGGGGAATTCTAACTGCAGTAGTGTTCTTACCTGCAGTTTTTCCCTGAGGTTAATATGCTGACATGAAGATATTACGAAACTTAGTTTGACAGCAATGACTAAATTAGATGGCATCAAGTTTATTTGTCCTCTGCCACACACACCTAGGAGTCAACAAAATTAAGGTGGCCCAGTGCTAAGGAGATAAACTCAACCAAGACTATGACAATGTGTAGGGACAAAGAAATGCATTTTAAAAGCTCTGGCAGCACACCACCATTTCCTTTGACACTCCCAATTAGTTACCTAAAACTAAGTGCCAGATCCATATTCAATCCTCATAAATTACTGTGGAGAACCTTTACCAGTTTTAATATTAAAAACAGTTATAGAAGAGTATATTATACCATACGACAGGAGAGGCTTATCAGCTTTACTGTAACGTATTGCAGAATTCTGGTCAATGGTGCAGAATCTAAATTTCTTCAGTGCTAATCCTCTAGAAACCTCATACAAACCAGGAGGTCTCAGGAATTTCAGTACTGAGGATAAAAGAAAATATAGCAATTTTTATCACTGATATAGGTTAGAAGAAGTTAAAACCAATCTCCCTGTTTCAGCTCAGAAGACGGCTTAAAGTATTTGCTGGACTCTGTTCCCTTTAACAGAGACTGCAACACAGAGGTGTCTCAACTACACAGAACGGATGCACAGACTTATTTTAGCATCATCTAAGATGAGGAGCCTGAGTACACGTGATTTCTAATAAGCTTTTGAAAGTTCACAGACCTGTGTGGCATTTCCTGTGGCTATGGCTAACAGTTATGCATTATGGAGCACATACAACTTAAATCAGATAATGAAGCTTTTTACTCTACCCATTTTGATGAAGCCAGGAGTTGAAAACATGATTTTAAGTAAAGCTTTTCTCATTAAAACAAATCCAGAAAGAGAAAATTTTAGCAACCACTGTTCTTTGTTTTAATGACTGCCTCTCTCCAAAAAAAAAAGACATAAAGAGAAAAATGACTACTTTTTTCTCATTAATAATTTGAGAGCCTATATAATACCTATTCAGTCAATGAGTCCTCTTAAAAAAATCTAAGATACTTACGGAGTCCAAACCTTCGGAAAGGCAGCAATTTCTTCTGGTGTATATTCATCTAACCTCTTGGGGACTGCACGTGGCTGAGGAATCTCTTGTAGAAGGTTCTTCTCTATGTCTTCTGGAATAACCTGAGACAGGTGAGAATAGTCTTAACTATCTGACTGTTTAAAAAACACCATCACTGCCCGCAAAGCAAGACCAAAATTTGTCAATACTACTGCACTCTTCATGCTAAGCATCTGACCTAAATACACCAATCTCATACCTTGAATCTCACAGTTCTGTGAGATAATATGGAAAAAACCCAACTACATATATGAAAAAAAATTGCTTGATTTTTTTAAAATCTATCTTCTTATGACATGATGCTATTGCTAACACTTCCTCTTCACCTCCATATAACACAGGAATGAAAACATAACTGTATGACTACTCACATCTTCAGGGAACAGGTGTAACCTCTGCATCAGAGTTCTTCTCTGAAGGTTTTTTGGAAGCATTCTATAAACAGCCAGTTTGACAATCTGAGGAAAGGTAACATAGTAACAAATAATCAGACAGTTTACAGATAACATGAAATAGGTTCACAGTCTTTCCATCTGTTCACTCTATTAATCACTGAACATTTTTTTAGTTATCTTCTTTCAGGCTGAAGAATTCTGGCACCACCTTCAGAAGGTGTTCTAGACTCAAGTTCTAAAAAAAGATATACTTACTCTTCATCGTATAAACACTTATTTTAAGAGCCATGTAGAAAATTTCAGCTTAGAGGGTTAAAAGCTATATTTAGCATTGTGGATGACTGTTTATGATCATTCCACTTCAAAGATTTGAGAAGCTTGTGGCAACTCCATATTGTATTGCACATTTACATACCCACATTGTTTAGACAAAAAAAATGCTCTAACAGATTTCCCAAGTGTTCCCAGCAACTAGTTTAACATTGTAATTTGCTGTGTTTAAAATAGTTTTATAATTAATGCTTTGTATCTTAAGCAAAGTTGACATACCAAAACACTGCATTATGAACTTACTATTTCTATTTCTAACTTATTCCCTTGCTATTAGTTCCAGATGAACAATCCCACTTCTAAACATCAGGGACGAATAGAGTTTGTACATCTACACTAGATGATGCTTATTGAAAAGTAAACAAATTTCAACAGGATTTTCTCTTGGACCTTAGTAAAGATGCCTTTTATTTAAACACAAAACACATTGTTATGGACTTCATCCAGAAGGGGAACATTCATAAATGCAAAACAATGCATACAACTGTAGGGGATAAAAAAGGTTTCGTAAAGGACAACAAAGCATTTAGGGGTAGACCTACGTGCAGTTTTGTAAGTAAAATGTTTGCTCCAGGACACCTGGATATAAATGAGCTCCAAATCAGAAACTACCCAGGCAAGCTTAGAGCAACATCGAACTCAAGCCAATACACCACACTGAAATGTGGGGCACTAAGCACAAACAAATCTTCCACACACCTGGATATTTTGCAAAGTGTATTGATCAAAACAGCTTCTTTTTATAAAATTAACAAAAGGAATTAAACTGAAATTTTAGAGACAATACGCAAGTTCCCAGGTGGAACCATGTTAAGATTTTCAGGTGTTATGCAGCCAGTACCACAAATATGTGGACATATACAATAAATCAAAATGCCAGAAGAAATGTATCAGATCATGCAGAATAATACACAGTTTTGACACCTTCTCTAAAAAAAATTACTAAGCATGTATTAACCAAAGATGTAAACTAATGCTTTTTAGGGATACAGACTATTCATGCCTGTAGAGCAAACTTAAATTTACTTGGGTCACTATACCATGTGCTTAGACAAAGGCAAGACAAAGACAGAAAATGAAATTTCACTGGTTTGTTTCACTGAATACTAAAAATCAAGTGAGACACCATAACAATACGGATATTAACAGCAGCTCATGAGAACAGCCCTTTTATCATTAACAATTTTTATTTCATATACTTATTTTCCTTTCTATCCAGGGTTTTTCCTTATTGCCAATAGAAGACCAATATGCATCAGATCTAAACCAACAAATCCTGAGACTTCACAACACATTGCCTGTGGGGATTTTTTTCTTATCTAAAAATTACTTTTAACTTCAGATTGTGTTAGAACCAGTGCTGATTTCTTACACTAACAAACTGTACATGCACATGGTCCAATGTATGACCTCTGAGCTATAGATACACAGAGCTAGTTATTTAAACATTTCTGTCCAATGAAAAGAGACTTAAAAATATTATAATGAACATTATGCTAAATATTTTTTTTCTTCAAGCAAGCAATGCTCATGTTTGATTTTTGATCTTTCTCTGCAGTATGTGGCACAGACATCTGCTGAAACAAACCAGAGGGGTAGAGCAGCTGGTCTATTTTGACCGTAGATACTTCTGATTGGTGAATCTGTTCTGAATTTTTTATCTACATTACAAAAAGAACAGTTCAGTAGTAAAATTGTGCCTATTAAATAATTCTGTAAAGAATGATTGGTTTATATACTCAAGTTTTAACAATGGAGAAATATTTCCAATGTTGTGTACAGTCACTGCAGTACTGACCACCTCAGGTTCCAACAAACTATGAAGAAAACAGGCCTTGAAGAATGATAATGGATAATGAATGATCAGGGATAATTATATATGCAATAACAGTTTCTGCAGGTAAGTACCCTAATGGCAATAAGCATAATCCAAGGCATGCTATTCTCCATGCTGCCCAAGAACTTGTTTGCCTTCCTGTGCCCCCTCACACATGCAAGACGTTCATAACCACAAGACCTGGAAGAGAAAATTCAGTTCATGTGAAGCACGAACAATTTTTTACTGCCAGGCAAACCACAGAACCACAGAATGGTTTGGGATTGGAAGGGACCTTTTAAAGTCATTCCATCCAATCTCCTGCAATGGGCAGGGTAATCTTCCACTAGATCGGGTTGGTCAAAGCCTCATTCAGCCTGGCGTTAAACACTTCCAGGGATGGGGCATCCACAGCTTCTCTGGGATGTCTGTTTCAGTCTCACCAATCACACATAAAAAAATTTCTTCTTTATTTTCAATCTAAATCTCTTTCAGTTTAAAAACATCACTGCTTGTCCTGTCATTACAGGCCTTGATAAAAGGTCTGTCCCCATCTTTTTCGTAAACTCCCTTTATATACTTGAAAGGCCACAATAAGGTCTCCCCAGAATCCTTTCTTCTCTAGGCTGAACAGTTCCAACTTTTTCAATCTCTCCTCACAGGAGGGGTGTTCCATCCCTCTGATCATTTTTGTGGTCCTCCTCTGGACCTGCTCCCCCAGATCCATGCCCTTCCTTGTGCTGGGGGCCCCAGAGCTGGACAAGGGGCTCCAGGTGGGGCCTCACCAGAGCGAAGCAGAGGGGGAGAGTCACCTCCCTCACCCTGCTGGCCATGCTGCTTTGAACACAGCCCAGGATTTGGATTTACTGCAAGGTCATTAGTCCCAACTACAGAACAGAAGGCTAAACAGGGAGCCAGGACACAGAAAGTAGTGCTGGAAAAATTCCTTCATTGTAACTTCTGTCTCAAAGACTCTTCTACAAGCCAAAACAAATCCAAACCCAGCTCCTGGAAAGACCAAGTTTACATCCAACTTCTTGCCCAAAATTCTGCCTACAGCCAGAACTCCACTTTCACTGGTGTGGTGACAAGTCAAAGACAGTAAAGGACAGGTTTAAGTGAAGTGGTACAGACTGCATTTCCGCTGTAAGTAAAGTTGTGTAACAAAAAGGCAGATCTAACCATCCATCAATATTCGCAGGGTGCTAAGTAAGGGCTGATCTGTTACCTAAACATGCTCGAGTTTTAGTAAAAATACACCAACCCTGAATAAAAAATGTATGGAATTGCAAATCTGCTACTGAACTCATGCAAAACCCAAACCCAGATCCAATGCTCCCTGAAAACACACATCAGAACATGTTCTTTCTTTCAGGAATTAACAATAAAAACCCTTTTTATATGCTTGTAATACACATCTAATAAAATACAAACCTTATTGCTTTCTGTGTGATTATGCCTAGCTTGAGCTATTGAAATAGCAAGAGTTTAATTTTACATGAGAGTTAAAATTCTAGAGATTTCTGTGAGATTTCAGACTGGCGAAGAGATCTACCCACCCACAAGTTTCACAGCAATCTTGACCTCAGTTTAAAATTGATTAGTACAGCTTGGCAGTTTGTTCAGTTATGCATGGACTCCTACTGCCTCCTCCCCCAGTCCTTTCTCTTTAGTAAGCAGCAATGTGTAAAATTCCGTATCTTCATACTTACTGCTAAAGACCATGACACTTTCTCCATCAGGTAGACATCCACCATCAGATGTACAGCCACCATAGCATTAGTATTTGGGGATTTTTATACTACTGGAATGCTGTTTGCCCTGGGTTTTTTTGAATTACAAAGTTCCTGTTGGCTCTAATTACAATTGTCATCTTGAATATTGCAATACCTTTTTTCACGTTGGCTAATTTATATACTCAGAGCATAGACATACTCTTAATAGCACAGTTTTATGACACTATGCTCTTAGTTTCCAATTTAAAGGGCTAATTGTAAGGAAAGGAATATGAAAGCAGCTCTGTTAAAACTCTTGCACTTTCAGTCCCTTACAGCATGTTAATACATTTTATGAATACAAATAAAAATTAAAATATATTTATTTGAAACACTGTAAGGCTCAAACATTTCAATTTCTGTGATGGGCTCTGGCTTATGTGCAACTTGTAGACTATGTCTGATGGAGAACAAGTTCTGAGAAAGATTCTTTGCCAGATAAAACATACTTTAAAGATGGAAATCAACAGAGCAATACCACTCCTGGTACTGAGAAGTACGAAATAATTGGCTGAATTTCCAGAAGAAAGTCTACCCTAACAGCTGAATTAAGTCCAATAATCAACATGAAGCAACTCTAGAACATGGGAAGTGCTCCAGAGAAAACAAAGTGATTAATTATGAGGCATACAAAAAAAACTAGAAGAATTTTAAGAGATACAGCAGTTACTTGGAGGTAGAATTCAATACTATGTCTTCCTTCTACCAGTTCACGGTTTTCTCTTCTGTATACAGTATTGTTCTTTTCACCACACATATTATAAAATATAATACAAAGAACTTTCTCTTCCTACCTCTGACAGATGTAGAAGTAGCACAGCAATAGTGAATGTACTCAATAGTGCAGTAAGAATCATTTGGTCACAGACAAATTAAACTTCCATGCATGTAATTTGGCCTTCCACTGCTGCTTAGCACTCAAGAAAAATGTGGAAGTTTGATGTTTCCTTTAAATTATTAACTTGAGTCGAAAATTCAAATACAGAATGGATTAAAACTTTTTAACCACAAGCATTTTATTTTTATGTCCTCTGAAGAAAAAGACCAAGTCAGCTCCAAGACTGATTCAGTGTACCTAAAGGTTTCAAGATAACATGCTCTGTAAGTTTTCTTTCCCATGCAAAACTAACTTGTGCGCCTACTAATCAGACTTTGAAGCTTTGCTCTACCTAATTAAAAAACATTACTTCCTAGTAATAGAAGAAAATGCTATTACATCTGGTGTTTCAGTAACTGACTTCTCACATGAACGTATTATTCTATCAACTATCCCTTACTGATGCAAAGAAAGTAGGTTCTCAAATACCAACAGCAAGATTTAACTGTGTTTTCTGCCTGAGTTTTTCTTCAAAAGACTATTATTAGGCAGATATAATGGCAAGTCTATACGTGCAAGCAGTTGCTAAAGGGCATTCAAAAGGAGAATTAGAATATTTTAAACCCCTTTGTATCAGTGCCAGCAGCTGAACAAACCAAAACCCTGACACCCCTGGAGGCTCCCTCCAGGCACATTTCCACAGACCTATCCTGCTTCACTTAATCTTCCCTAGCAGGTAACATTCATTCTGAACAATTATTGACCATTATTTCTCTGTCACAGGCAATACAGCCTCTGAATATGCAAAGGTCAATCTTTTCACTGAGCATTTGGTCTTAGCCAAATGTAATTTCTTCTTTTTCTTTTTTGGGGACAAGTTTCTGATGCAGCCAGGAAAAAAAAAACCATTAAGCCAAGTATTGTCTACCTTTCAAATCAGAAATCAAAGAAAAATCGATTGAAAACTTTGTCCTCACAGGATTACTATCTACTTCTACAGATTAGATCTGACAATATTATTTTGCAGGCATTTAAATGAAAAGCTGTACAATTTTTTCCAGGAAATTTTTTCAAGTAATCTTTGCTCCATCTCAAATCTGAGATTTAAAACTACATCTTTTAGTCTTTCTGTATCTAGTACCTAGAAGTCTAATTTTGAAAGTGCTGGTCTCACGCCCATCAGCAGTTTTCCAGCTAAACAAAACCTCCACAAGTTTTACTAAAAACACCCAAGAAAATCCCAAACCTCTGTGTATTCCAAACAGCTACACTTCAAATCAAAATGTTTACCTGTTTCCTTTATTTTCAAAAGTTTGTCCCAGCAAAAAAAACACACCAAATCTGTCAATCAGATTTTTTTAGCAATCTCCAATGGAAATTAATGCTGCTTGCCCAGTTACATCCTATGGGATTATTCTTGCCATACATAATATTAGTATTACATTAACCTGAAAATAGAGTGGCTGTTTTGAACTACAGCAACAAATCTTCATGGTGCACCTAAAGAACATATTTAATAGTTTTGCTTATGGGTGGTCCAAGAATTTACATTCAATCTAAGTCAGAGAAATGTGAACAAGCTGGGTTTTTTTTCCTTCTCAAAGTAGCCCAGCCAACTCCAATAGATGAGTGCTATTCTCTGCTATTCTCCAGAAGAGCAGACAACTGAAAACACCAGGAATTTTGAACAGATTCAGAGACACTCCCCTCCTCACACCTCCCAAATGAACTCACAAGTATTAAAGGTAAAAATGTGCTAGATTGTGTACTTTTGTTATCTTTTTGTCAACACACTAATTTTCACCCCTGCATAAACCAAGTTTTTCAGATGTGCTGACAAACTTGGCAAAGCGAACAAGGAACTTTAGGCTCTATACAAAACTACGTAGACTTCTTTTGACATTCACTGGCCCATATTAACATAAAAGATACTTAGCAGTAAGAAAAAAGTACTATTTTCCAATCTCAGGCACAAAATTATACATTGGAGATCAAACACCTATGATTGGACAGGTGAGGTGTTTTATTCTTTCGACAAGGAAGAGAAGTCATGGATTACAAATGGTTGCCATGGGAAGCTTTCAAGACCTGTCTGGAAAAATCCCCAGCAGCCTTATCTGACCTAATAGCTGACACTGCTTTGAGCAGGAAGTTGGACTAGAGATGTCCTGAGGTTCTCTTCAACCTGAATCATCCTATGGCCCTGTGAAAAAAGGCATCTGTACATTCAAATTCAGCACAAACCCTCTGAGGCACTAACTACCACCTGCAAGGAATATAAAGCTCCAAAGTTAGCACGATAGATACAATGAGGTCAACCTCCTCCATTAAGTGAGACTATCAGATCATCATCCTTGGTGGTACCTTAGGAAGGAGCTGGAAGTGATCAGGGATGATACTACAATAACCTTGCTAAAATTCTAACTATACTTATGGCTTTCAGCCCACCACATAAACATAGACTATAGCATTTTGCATCAAATTATTAATTATAATATTTTTAACTAGCCATTAGCTGTGAACCAGGTTTTCCTAAAAACACTCTGTATACTAGAAACAAAACTAACAGAAAAATATTTATCTTGTGGATTTGGATGTTTGAATTTAGATATACGTAAGTAAAGACAGTGCTAAGCATTACTGCAGTCCTACTACACACACACACACTCAGGAAGTCTTAAATAAACTGAAAACAGTCAAATCCATTGTAAAATCTCTATGTAGCACTATGCAAGTTTACAACATCCTTTTCCTTGGAAGTAGTCTCTTCCATTAATTTATTGCCTTAATTTATGTAACAGCACTATTTCCAAAAGCAATGATGACTCATCTAATGAAGCACTACCAGGATGAAATAGCAGGAGTCAGTAAATTTAGCCCAAGGGCAGAGAAAGAGCAGTAGCCTCCAGGATTAAAGTAACACTTTACAAAATGAAGATTTGGATGCCACAGGAAGATACAATCTGCTTCCTACAATCTTCCTAATTCCACCGGCTTCACAGGAACTTAATTTATTGTGATTAAAAGAGAAAGGAAGTGAAATAAAGTGATTTATAGAAGTGTCTACAATAACTGTGTCATTTAGATTATGCTTTGAAGATCCATATGTTACTTAGGCTAGGCATTGTTCTCTTTACAGGACTACTTTTTCAGGTTTATAAGCTAGTTCTAAAAATAAAACCTGTTATTAAAGCATCATCAGAATTTCCATTTTTGTCATATCCCAGCGCATTTCACACCAGAACAATTCAACTAGTAAACAAATGTTTCTAGCTATAAAATCCTTTTTAAGTCAAAATCTGTTACAGCTACACATACAGAATGTATCCTGCCAAATTACCACCCACTACTACTAATTATGACAAAACATGTCTCAGTTATCTTTATGAGAGAGACAACTGAAAGCTTCATCTTCAACAGAATGACAGAGTTAATTGCTAAAGACTCTCCACCATTCTGTTAAAAAAAATAGTGTCTCCGGCTAAATTAGACCAAGACTTGAGCCACATCACCATTTGCTGAGCCTTTGTCCAACATGCTTTAGTTTTTGGCAATGCATTTAATCCTCTTCTGTTTGCAGAGAAATTCATCTATGAGTCTGGCAAGAAAAGAGGTATTTCAGAATGAATGCCAGAAGGTAATTTAGAGAACATGCAACTCTCATGCCCTAACAAGTTTTGTTATACTGCCTCCCAGTGCTCAGCATCTGCCTGAACCTCAAATGAAATAGACTGAAGAAACCATTTTAGATACGGAACTACTAGTAATTCCCAAAGGAATCACAACTATTTTAGAGGCTGCTCCCAAAAGCATTTGGTATGAAAAACTCTAGACAAAACATAATGTGGAAATGCAGGATTTAGTTCCACTTTATTTAAAGAAGCTCGGACAGCAAAAAACAGAAACCAGGCAAATTCATATGGTGGATCACTTTTTTGTCGAGTACTTGCACAACATCTTGTATAAGGCAGACATGGGACAAACCAGGATTTCTAAATCATTGATAAAAAATAATTGATAAGCCCCATGAATTTTACAGCAGATAAAATTTCTGTAGGAAAAGGAAGAAGTGCTTTTATATTTTATATGTAAAGTGACCCAAATGAAAGCATTTCAAAGTTGAAATTAAACATAAATATCTAATAATCTCTGTGGGTCTTACGTTGTAAAACATAAGTACTTAGAGAATTCAGTCCTCCAATGCTGTCCATTCAAAACTCTCGAAGTAATTTCATAACTGCATAAGTAAACATGCCATGTTCATATCTGGCTCCCTGGTTTTTTAATCAGTACACACACATGAACACTGTATTTCAGAATACACAACAGTCTAATACAGCTAGTAAATAGACTTATGTTCACTTAAAACCTACTGTTGAATTCTACTGTGAAAAAAAGCAGATGCACTTTCTAACATTTTTAAGATTAGCATTATTCTTGCTGGCTCTTGAAAAAGCAAGTAGGGTCATTAACCTGAAGTGCAGCTTAGCTAACTCAAATTGGAGGCAGTGCACTTATGAGAAAGGTCAGACCCCTGAAACTAAAAGGAAGTAAATAAATTAAAAATTAGTGAAATGAACGAGCTTCATTTGCCCCTTTGGACAGCATGAAAGAATGACAAAAATAGACAATTTACAATCTAACCCTGAAAACATTGTTTACAAAAATGGTGTCACAAGCCAAGCTTCCAAGAACCATTAGCAGAATGCTTGTAATTTAACTTCAGATATGCAGGTAACTGATCCCATTTGTTTAGGGGAAACAATTTACTGGAAACCAACCAGTTTCACAAATGAAAGAGAAGAAGGGGAAAAAAACCACTTACAGCAGTTGGATCCTTCAAATGGAGCTGAGTTGCTGTCACTTGTTTGAAACCACCAGGATAACTAGAAAAACAAAGCAAACATACAAGCTTAATTCTACATGCTCAAGCACCATGTCAACACAAGAATCATGACATCTTGAACAATGGTGTAATGGTATTATAAGCCCTCAAAAAACAAAGTTGTTCTCATGAGGCCAAAAATTGTATTTTATTTATCCTGTAAACGATCTAATTTTAACACCATTTGTACTTTCTTATTTATTCACTTGAGTACGAAAAAGTTTGTGCCTCAGAAGTAGATGGTTATGTTTTTAAAACTGCTTCTAAAATACACCGTAAGAGCTATAGAATACAATGGGAGTAAGACACGTAAAACTGTGAAATACTTCCAAATGACCAAGACTCTCAACCAGTCTGTGGCTCACATATGAGACATCCATTTTGATGGAAAATTTACTATTTTCTTGCTATTTTAAATAAATCTTAGCAAGACTTGGCATATCTACAGTAATAAAATTTTACTTTTACTGCAATGATACCTCTTTCTAAAGCCTATGTGACATGTTGAAGCTGCACTAATTCAGATTTATGCTTCAGCTTTACATGAATGGTATCATGGAGTAAGAAATTACATGGAAGCCAGGTAAAGATGGGTTTCAGTTTGATATAATTACATTATTAGGAATCAGCCTAAGTGAAATGAAATAAGCCCAGCAACATTAAGACATGTCCAGTGAGTTGCTTGGACTTAAGTATTAGTTTTAACTGTACAATTCCTTTTACTTATGCAAAATCAACTTAGATATTTATGCAAGTGCTTTGACTTACACGTTAAGCTTTTAGAAAAATTTTAAGAAGTCATAGGGGAGGTGGAGAAAAAAAAAGCACACAATAATTTCTATCAATTCTGAACAAGAATTTCTCAGCAATTCTGCAAAGAAATTCAGGAATTCAGGATTCCAGTAATAGCAGCAGCAAAATTAGCTTTTGCAATGTGATTTATTCATTTCCCAATTGGATACATTTTGACACTTAGAGATTATTACATAGTAGCATCACTATATAAAATAGGAGCACTGAACTGATCATTGACACTCTGTCTGTCTCGATTATTGCACTCTCTACTGTAAACAAGTTATGCCTGACAGAACAATATATAGCACACTACTGTATATAACAACATACTGCACATCAGTACAGCTTGAGAGCATTTCATTTATAATACTTTCTCCAATTTTTTTTTCATCCTCTGATTCAGTATTTACTGCTAAGTAAATAGGTCCTGGTAGGATAAAGTAATTAAAGTTGGTGACTATATATCTATTAAATGTGTAGTGCCAATAGAAATATCTTCTATTACACAGTAAACAGAACAGTCCAGATCATTGGGTCCAGGGGTCCACACGAGACACAACCTGGCTCACCAAATCTGTTCATTTATTCAATTGAGCTGACTACTTTTGAGTTAGATAATTTCCCTAACAACAAACTCTGGGTATATATAAAAAACCAAAACCAACAAAACAAAAAAACAGAAGGAAAAGAAAAAGAAAGGAAGAAAAAGGTTTACACCATTTTAATCATTGTAATACATGCAAACAAACAAAAAAACCCTCCAAAATTTAAACCTGTATGCTAAAAAAGACTTCAACTACGAAGAAAATATGACATTATATTTACAAGTTCATCTGATTATTCACTGTAAAACTCACCCAGTATGTGAAGAATATACTTTCTGTTCCCATTTGTTACCAGAGAAGGCAATATGTCTTGTATTTATTATGACAACATGATCTCCACAGTCATCTACAAGGCAGAAATAAGTGGGAAATATTAAAGAAAACCATAGGGGGAATCAACCAAAATAACAACTACCATGTGTGCACTACATACACAGCATACAAATACACCTTCCATAAAGCTGAAATTTAAATATCTGAGCTTTTTGAGTCACACCATCCAAATCAGCACTTAAATACTAGCCTTAATTACCATTTTTATTACTATCAGGTTAGAAGGCAGGCGAGCAGGTAAGACACCATCAGGCCAGATAACTAAACCATTGTAAACATTCAGCTAAGATCTGAAAATCTGGCTTACAGGCAAATTTCTATTCTATTCAACACATTATGCTGCATATGCACCTATACTTCAAAAAAACCCAGAAAAAAAGTTCGTTCCAAATGATCCCAAATATTTGTTTTATTTTACTTTTTCAAAAAACAGCATCTATGTTTACCAAAGGAGTGAACATTTCGAGTAAGTAAAATACTGCTATTAAATAGTTATACTCTCAGGCTAAATATATGAAAGAAACAAAAGTATTGCTTGGGGGGGGGACCCCAACAGCTCTGTTGGGAAAACCCCCACATTTTCATCTATCAAACAGAAGAAAATGTTACAGCATATTCACATGTTTAGAGTTTTATCAGCAACTTTAACATCAAATTTTAAGTGCAAGGTTTATAATCTATCACCAACACCCTAACAGAAACAGTTAGTATAACACATCTTTTGTATTAATAAAGTGCTAATAAAACCTCTACTATCGCAAAATTATCACATAAATATGAGAAAAGATGCAGTTTTTAATTTCGGAAGTAATGATCCTAATCAGCTGCACAAGCTATAACTACACATTCAAGTAAAGTGAAAATGATTTGTCCAAAGTTCAGTCTCATTTGCATCCCCATATTAGAACACAAGTATTTGAAGAGGCTCACTTGATTAAAATATTTTTGAGTAGGTAACAAAGCAGCTATACAAAGCAGGGCTTAAATTGAACATGCACTTTTTTATAGGAGCACATAATTACTCAAAGCAAGTTTCACACCTTATTTAAATGTTTTATTATTTTTTAATCTTGAGGTTTTTTTATGCTCCACTCTCAATTACAGCTGAAGTGCAAATACAATTTACACATCTTCGCTGATGTAGCCTTTCACTGCTGACAGTTCAATTCTAAAAACACTGTATGTCTACATAAATATCAGGGAACTGACACTGAACTTCACAGCCTTTTGGTTTTTTGGTTGGAAAGATGACAGAAAAAGCTCATCTAAGAAAATTTCTGGCAACAGTTTTCCACTTGCATGAATACTAAATTAACAAATATTGATACCAAATTAAAAACAAAGTAACAGAAGACCCCCCAAAGTTATTCTAAGGAACTGTTACCTCACAACCACTAGAATATTTGTTAGTTCAAAAAAAGGAAAAAGAAGTGTGAAGTATATCAGCCACAAGTTCCTGCATACTTTGCCCTCCTATGTGTCTCAGCAATAGTAACCAACTATTGATTGACATCAACCTGATATGTAAAGCATTTAGTACTGATTTACGGAATACTTTAAACCAAATAAAGTTATTGAAATGAGTTTCCAAGGCTTTATAACTTAACGGACATAAAAGTATCGAAGTTCTTTTGCACAGGACAACCAAAACATTTTCCTCTCAGCATCTGCTTCATTCCTCAAGACAGACTTAAGTCTCCAGTGACATCTTGTGGATACGACAAAATTTGCAACAGCAGAACTCTGCCACTTAAAATCTTTACAACCCTACAGATCCTACCTTCTATTATGAATCAGATGGAGTATAATTTTAATATGTACACTTCACATGTATGAGCCAAATTCAACACTTCCTCTATGTTTCAGTAATGTCTCTGGACAAATTTGCATGGATATTACTGGAAACGTAACAGCAGTATGAAGGATGGACTTTGTATTATTTATAAAAATGATTATGCCCCTGAGAGAGGCACTATAGCTATACAAACAATGAACAAGATTACAGATAAATCTTTAGAGCTGAATCTTCTAATTTGCAGAAAAACAAAATGATGTTTTTATTTAAACAAGGTCTCTTTCAACAATGATTCTCTCTCATTTAAGACTCAGAGAGGTCCCAGCCTCCTCATAACAGAGTGTGTGACGCAGGAAGGGACCTCTGAAGGTCATGTTATCCAAACCTCATGCTCAAAGCAGGACCAGCCTTTGAAAATCTCCATGGATGGGGACTTCACAACCTCCTAGGCAATGACTTCCAGTCACTCTCACAGCAAAAAATAAGTTATCTGATGTTCAGAGGGAACCTCCTGTGTTTCAGTTTGTGCCCCTGCCTCATGAAAACAGGACTTCTTTGCACCTTACTAAGAATGAAGAAGCACTCCAAGACTCTGGTGCTGTGCACCTACTGAAAGGTAGCACTCAGTTGTTTCATTATGTGAACTGTGAATTAAACCTTTACATCTAAGATCAATGAAACATGTTCCAAGGCTTTTTAAAAAATGAAAAGCCCATTACAATTCAGCTACTCAAAATGAATTATAAATTCATAACATCCTTTATATGTATTGGTAAAGAAACAATATTAGGTTGTGGAGGGGTATGATGGAAAAAGATGAGAAAGAAAACCACTTATAATTTACAAACAATTGAGATATGCAACCTTTTATATCAGGCTTGATTTTAAAACTGAAATTGGAAGAAACATGCACGTGAAGAAAAGCGAATTTGCTTTCATCCATTGCAATACTCACTCAGTGCGTGATAAATAGGTTTATGTCTGCCTTCAAGTCTGATTACAGTGGCAGCTGCTATCTTTCCTGGGGGCTGCATCTTCGCATCAAGGAGGTACCAGGCTCTGGCAAAAGTAGCCCATTGCTGAAAAGAAAAAGGGTCAGTACTTATCACTGGAAAAGCTCACATCACCATAATCTAGCTTCCTTAATTAGATCAACACTTCTTTTACATCCAAAAATACTAGAGGAAATACCGATATTCAGCACCACCCCCTTCAAATAAGCTTTAAATGGACGGAGCACTGCAATACACCCATTGCAGTGCGATGAACACGTAGTGTTACACATATATATCGCACATGTATATTAAAACATGTAAACAAGGCCCGGAGAGCTTTGTTTCCAAAATGCAGATCTCCGGCTGCAAGCTTCCACTATCGCTACTTGAACTGTAACATCGCTGCAGGACATTGAATGCCCAAGGTGTCCTTCCCTGCCGGCGAAGGGCACAGCTCCCCCACACGCAGCTTTCGGGCCGCGCACAGCCCGAGCCGCGGTTCCCTGTCCCCGGCCCTGCCGCACACCGCGGCTCCTGCCAGCGGGACCCTCAGGCCGCACACCGCGGGGAGCCCCGGGGCGCTCTACGGGGGCCTATGGACCCTCCGTGCCCGCCCGCTCCCTCCCTCACGGCCCCGGGCCGAGGCCGCGCTCACCTGGGCGGCGCGGCTGTAGCTCGCCATGCCGCGGGCCGCTCGGAGCGCTCGGAGCGCACGGAGCGCGGGCAGCGCCGCGCCGGGGCCGCGG